>LPNX011004072.1:711562-772581 GCA_001517045.1 Pseudotsuga menziesii
TTCTTAGATGTTTAGAGAAAGAATATGCAAAGAAGGTCATAATGGAGTTACATGATGGGCCTGCTGGAGGTCATTTTTCTGGAGATACAATAGCCCACAAGATTCTCAAAGCCGGATATTATTGGCCCACACTGTTCAAGGACGCGCACGCCCATGTCAGAAAGTGTGATATCTTCCAGAGGTGCGGGGGAAGACAAGTCAAAGCAGCAGGACCATTGAAGCCTATGATGATAACAGAACCATTTGAGCAATGGGGAATTGATATCATTGGAGAGATAAAACCAAATTCTTCCTTGCAATACAAATACATTTTGATGGCAACTGACTACTTCACTAGATGGGTCGAGGCAATTCCGTTACGTAAAGTGAATGAACATGCGGTCATGGATTTCTTGCAAGATCATATTATGACCAGGTTTGGGGTTCCAATTTCCCTGGTTTTTTATAATGCTACTTATTTTTCTTCTATTAGATTAACTGCATTTGATCACAAAAAAGGAATTAAGTTGTATTATTATGCAAACTATTACCCACAAGGAAATGGTTTGGCAGAATCCACAAACAAGAATCTGATTAGAATCTTAAAAAAGACTATGATAGAAAACCAGAGAAGTTGGCATTTAGCATTACCGAATGCTCTTTGGGCTGATAGGGTTACACCCAAGAATTCCTTAGGTGTGTCATCGTATACCTTGGTTTATGGGAAAGAAGTTAACCTCCCTCCTAACATTATGCTACCATATTCCATAATAGCTCAAGAGTCTAGAGGCACAGATAACGAAATCCTGCAAGTTAGAATATATAATCTTTTGAAGGCGGAAGAGTCTAGGTCTAGAGCCAAAGAACGCTTTAAGCATCAACAGGAAGTAGTGAAGTAGTGGTTTGATAAACATAAAGCTAGAAAAAAGGAGTTTGAAGTGGGAGACCTGGTTCTTAAGTGGGATCACCCGCATGATGAAAAGGGGAAGCACACGAAGTTTCAATAGTTATGGGTAGGCCCTTTTCATATTGTTGCAAAACTTGGCCCCTCAACCTACAAATTGCAAGATTTACAGGGGCGGGAAGAGAACTTACCAGTTAATGGTTTAGTTCTCAAACCTTATTTTTCCTTATTTTTGTTTTTGTTTTGTACAGAAATAAACTGATTTAGTTGTTTATTTTTTATTTACCTTATTTTTGTTGTTTTTTAGATTTAAATGGATTTAAATAAAAGAAGCAAACTTTTGGTTGCATGGAGAGCATCAGAATTCTGGATTGACCAAAATCCTTGGTTATAAGACTCTGTACTATTGATTTATCTGAAAGAATTTCTTCTAGTTCAGCAGTTTTCCTAAATGGCTATGAACACATTGAAGTCCTACTTAATCCTTGTAAAATAACTCAGGATCAAAAGGTCTGGAATACTATTTCGAGGCTCCATCCATCTCACATTTAAAAATGTCTTAGGGGGTGACAGCAAAAGACCCATGGAAAGGAAGCAAGGTAAACAGTATATTATATATAAATAATCCCATGCCAAGAATCGAAAGCCAAAAGGAAAATAAGAGTCAAGAATCTCCTGAGAAAGCAATATGTATCAAAACAAAGTACTAAATCATATGAGTACAAAATGCCAAAGTTCTTCTCCGTCCGTGAGCTGAAAATTAAATACATCTCTCACACAAAATGACACTATGGATAGAGGAGCCTGAATAAAAATTCAAAAAGAAAGGCATGCAGGAGGGCTCAAAAAGGACAAAAAATTCCAAAAGCACAAAAGGTGCAAAATGGCATGGGAATGAGGAACAAGTGAATATTTATGTTTACCATATGTTACAATCCTATGGTGTCCAAGCTGGAAGCTACCTAAAGACAGAGGTAAAAATTGAAACTCATATTCCTAGCCTCAAAAGAGTTATCTTGACTTTGAAATCTTGGTTTCCATTTTCCTAAATTCGACTATCATCAATGATTAAAAGTACATACATTTGCCATTTGGGAAATCCAAACATCTAGAAGAATTCAACATGTTGGTTTTATTGTCAAACAGTTTGTTACTTAAGGAAGAAATTGTCCAGAGATCTAGGTTCACTAGGTAGTCGCCAATTGTTGCAGCTGCAACTATTTTCCCAAAAAAATTTAATTTTTGAACCCTCCGTTTAATTTTATCTTGCCCGAGAGTGTTTGGATTCTTGAAATATGTCTTTCCTCTGTTACGAATTTGGGTTTTCCTGAGCTTGATTTGAGTTCAATTGTTTACCACTTTCGGAGGTTGAATGATATAAAACTGCCAATGCTTTTGATTGTGGAACTTAACATTTTTTATTTTTCGATGGTCTGGTTTTATCGCGGTCGGATGTTTGTTGAATATTAAAGTCAGGATTTCAGTTCTCTGTGCCACCGCTGTTTCGGAGATGAAACGAACTAATTTTACCGCTGCACAACTTTAAAGTCTGTCGAACACTTAACGTTTTGGAGATTTTTCCTGTTTCAGTGATTTTTTCTACTCGCTATCGGAAGTCTATTCATGTTTGATTCGGAGCTTTAGTTCTCTTCGTCGCCTCTGTTTCGGAGGGCAGTTAGAGCGTGTCGATGGCTAGTTCTGATTTTCGTCGATGCCTTTGTTTTATTTATCAAACTCTTTACTTTGCAATGTTTTTGTTTTCACTATCATAACGGTGTTGATGATTGATTGGAGCATTAGTTCTTTGCGGCGCCGACACGGAGGTAGCGTTAAGTTTTGAATCGTCGATAGATAGTCCTTAGCTCTTCTGATCACCGGTGATTTTTCTTTTTCGCAGAAGCTGTAGTTAGTCTATCTCCCGTCGTTGCGGTTGCGTAATGAACTATATTGCTGATGATTAGTGGTTTTGAACTCCTACCTTTAGCTTTCGAGCTTTCCGGCCGCCAATGTTTTTATGTTGACCGCAGAATTTTTAGTTTGTCTGTCGCCCGCTGTTGCGGCTTCATAGTGCACTAACCATCTGACTTATAGTGTTTCCGCCCGCCGATGAGAGTTTTGTTTTTGCCCAATGCTTAGTATTTTTTCCCGTCGGTAAAGGTTTTCCCGCCTTTCTCATGTGCTTTTACTCTATTTTTCAATGGCGGTTACTTTGCCATCTTTCATGCTTTCATCGGAGGATGTCGAAGTGGTCCAGATGCGGTCGAGATTGAGATGAAGAGTTTGTTCTTTCGAGATCGTGAGTTTAGATGGGCAGCGGGTTTAGAGGATTTTCAGACCCAGCTGTCAATATTTTCTTTGCATTATCATGTTTTCTTTTCATGCATTAACATTGTTTAGAGTTCATTTTACAGAATGCATGTATTGATACAGTTCGTATTACTTTATTAAACCCTAAATGGTCTAAAATCTGCTATTTTCATGACAGGATGATTACTGCGAGTAAGATGTATTTAAAAGACAAAGCAGAAGGGAGGCAGCAGAGAAAGACGAAGCTGGAGCATAATGAAGCAGAGATAGAAAAGGAAGGAGAAAGTGGAGGTCTGAGATCAACAGGATCTCAAAAGACCAACGGATTACTGAGCAGAATCAATAGCAACAGAGGCCCGGGTTTTGGAAAAGTTCATCAATTACCAAGTTCGTCCCTTTTATAAAGTGCTCTTATATATTAATCTGAAATGTAACGTATTGTATAAATCATGAGCATTCACTAAAAGACAAAATTGTGGGACTGAACGGTTGGGGGAAGCCCAAAGGTCACCGAGGGGCAGCCCAAGAGTTTTGCTTGTAGTATAAGTATAGGAGAGTTAGATAGAAGGAAGGACTTTTTCCCAGATAGATTTGTGAGAGTATGATGTAAGAAGAACTATTTCCTTTTACATTAAGAAATTACAAGTTTCCTATTGGAGAAAGCTTTGTGGAAAGTTTCAAATGCTGTGCTATGGATTTGTTGAATGTGAACTATTTCATTTTTAGTCGTTATACATTAACTGTGAGATCATTCTAACTCTTTGAACCTATGTTCTTGTTATGAATGCACTCTAGTTTATTCTATGAAATTTCCACTGTGAGTAATGAATGATGTTCATAAACAATTAGCTATCTGGTTGTTCATATATCTATAAATGTTCATGTGTTTTGAAATAAGTAACCGCTATCTGTGATTTTTCTTAATGCATGCGCAAAATACATTACTCAATGATAATCTTGCTCCCTAGGGATAGGTTAGATAGTTAGTTTTAGTTTTTTCTTGTTGTGTGTGATTTAGATGCGAGAGAGTTAAGACGAGAGGTAAGAACCTGCGCATCACATTGTGACCGCTCCTCGTATTCTCTATCAATCTGCATTTTTAGACAGGCACTTGCATCTCATACGTAAATACAAAAAACTAAAACCATACACGGTGGACCAGGCCGTAACCGGTAACCTTTTATTTTTGTTACTTGACCTACGGTAGTCGGACCGTAAACCGGACGGATTCCCCATACCAAACAGTAACAGGCTAGTTGGGAACGTTTACTGGGGAGAATCCCTAACTGTTGTTACCTGCGATTTTCCAGGCCTCAACATAATGGGTTGGGAAAAAACAATACCTTCCTCAACTCTTCTCTACTTGTATTAGGTATTTGGACATAATTTTTTATTCAAGAACTTGGGCAGAAGATAAGTATAATAAAATGTCATGGGCCAATGAGATAAGAAAATATTTTTGGGAAAAAAAAACTCTTTGAATTATGTAAGAATGTTAAGATTATCCCAAGGGAAGATCTAAACCAATGTTTTCAAACTTAGTCTCGACAAAGACTCAGTGACTCAGGAAAGACTCAGGAAATAGAAAAAAGAAAAATCAAAATGTGGTAAATTTTGTGCACAAAAATATACTAATGGAATTTCTAATCCATATAAGTTATAAAACCACATTCTATGTAGAAAATCCTTAGATCATATAAAAAAGATGATAATACAACATTTGGCACTTCATATTTATATTCAAAATAGTCAATTGAAATATGATTCCATGATCAAATTCACATATAGTACCAATTTCAATTAAATAACTAAAAATGCAAGTAGAAAATCAAAATAAATAGTGTCTCCAAGTATAATCTCAAGTGTGGTGCATGACTACGAGAAGTAGAACACCTAGAATAGGACCTAGAGGAGTTAGTGCCAAGATCACTAAACTAAAGCAACAACTGTGATGTAGGTGTATTGGGTATTTCCGTTTCAAAAAGTGGTACACTAGAGGGATCCTCAGTCTCTTCATCATCACACAATTGAAATCATCAGTAGGAGGTCCATCCTTCAAGACCAAACCAAATACTAGATCAATCTTATCCAATAAAATTGGATTCAGACATTTTGTTTGCAATTGTTTTGTGAGCATCCAAAAGTTGCAGTATAGGAAGACCAACTTCTCCAACCGCTCATGCTCCAACCTATTGCACTTTTTGGTGGGGATGTGCTCAAATACAAACCAATTATGCTCACAACCTAAAGGGATGACTCAGAATTCTAATAACAAATTATTGTATTTGTGGTGTCTTAGAGCTACAACTCATCCATAAATGGGCTCTTATAAATAAATAAATAAAACAAGCAAAGATTGCTAGTTTTTCCTAGAAAAATTACAAGGTAACAATTTACAAATCGAATCTTACTAGGCATTTCTTCTCCGTGAGATGTTGTGTTGAGCTAAATCCAAACATGTTAGATGATTCATTGTACATATCTAGTTGCATGTCGATTTGGTATTGAATGTCCTAATTGGAGCACATCCTCTCAATGCATATCAACACATTTCCCATCACCTTGGGATGTCTTTGAATTTTTTATCCCTAATTATAAAATATGTTTGGATCAATATATGCTCCTACTGCATGCAATGGTGAATGTAGTTGCCTATCCTACCTAGAATGAACATATCCCATATAAGGAGATATTTAGATGAATACCCCTTATAGAAAGCCTTGATGGCCTGTTTGGCTATGTCCATGCCCATGTAAAGGTATCCCATAGGTGGTTTTTTACCATCCATGATCCTTAGCACTTGCACAAGTGGTTCTATAATGCTAAGAATCTCAGTAACTTCCTCCCATAAACCATATTTAAAGAGAGACACTTTTACAACCATTTCATCTAGTTTTTTGCTATCTTTCCAATATAGCCATTGCAAGCTACAAACCATTAGTCTCAATTCTTGGTACTAATTAAGAAGGATTTAGAGAGAGATAAATTTGTGGCAAAGTGTGTGATAGCAGGGAAACTAAGCTCTCTCTTTGTGAATTCTATCATAAGGTTCAACACCCAAGCATGGTTATAAATGTACTGTAATATTTTGTTTCCACTCATGAACAATATTTTTCACCCACTGCAACTTCCCTATGTCCTCCAAAATCAAGTCAATGTAGGCAACACAAGGGGTCCAAAAAATAATAGGATATTTTGTACACAACAGTTTACCAGCTACCACATAATGTGCAGCGTTGTTTATGATTACTTGGGCAACATTTTTTACCTCCTCTTCTTCCACAACCTCTGCCAACAATGCATATATCATATTTGCATCATTCACATGTGAAGACGCATGAATAGATTTTAAAAACATGGTTCCTTTAGGGAAATCCACAAAAAAATTTATAATTATTTTGTTTTTATGATCTATCCACCAATCAGACGAAATTATGCAACCTATACTCTCCCATTAACTTTTAATGACCTCCAATTGTGCCTTGACACACACCAACTCCTCATCTATATCTTTACCCCCAAGTGCATTAACTTCAAAATTCAAATGTCACAACTCTTTCAAAGATGCATATCACATCTTGCACCAACTTCGAAGTTCACATGTCGCACCAACTTTGAAGTTTGCATGTCACACCAACTTTGAAGTTAGCATGTTGCAAGTATTTCAAATATACGCACCACATGTCAAACCAACTTTAAAGTTCACGTGCTTGAAAAAAATTCGTATTAAGTCTTCATGAAAGTTCAATATTTTGTCTCTTTGCACCCTTTCACACTTCCAAGGAACTTTATCCTTTTATATTGTGCACCTATAATGCATATAATCATAAGATGGAACCTGGTAAAGTTGCAATGAAAATAAACTTTCAAGCCCTTTAAACAATGCACTATGATCTCACACTTATAATCTTTTGATTTTGAGTGATCATAGGCCCAACTTTTGTGGTGTTTCTTTCAATCCACATTATATAGCCTTCAATATTCTTTTAAACCATCTATGGATATTTCGTTTTGCCTCCGGGACTTTGCATCGATAAACCTTTGATGAAACTCTAAGGGATATGTTTTCATATGATGTTAACATTCCTTTATTATGACAGAATGTTGGCATATGTGCATTTTTCTAACCTTATCATTGAGGGATTTCATTAAAGCATGGTCATTACTATTCCACTAGCAAATTTGAAAATGGTCTTCGAATTGGAGGTAACCTCACCAAGATCAAAACACAAACCTTGAATTGCAACTACTGTTTATCTTTAATCTGTTTGAAGTCTCCCCTGTCTTAATATCTCGAACCCACAGATGAATAACTTTCTCATACGAACTTCGCTTTATGAGGCACTTTTGTCAGAATGTATAAGACACTTAGGGCTTCTCGATGAGTGGTTACACAACCATATTTATTTCCACCTTCATAGTTTTCATAACCCAAGAAGTTTAGCTTAACCAATTGACAAGAGATCATAATTACATTTTCATACTTGCAAGCATTGGAATTGGATTCTAATAGTTGCATTGGGTTAGCAATGCTTGAAATCCTATAGGTTACTTTTCTTGAGACTCAAAATTTAAATTTGACATGTGGTGACACTTGTGCTCAAAATCATTTTTCTAATGAAAGCATGAGGCTTGTTTAAACGATGTTTTGCTCAAATAGGAATCTATCAAGTCACCCTACATCTTTGTTATATAATATTACAAGACGCATTCTGAAATTTGTGTGATCCTTAACCCACTAAAATATTTTAATCCGTGAAAACTGCCAACTATCATTTAGAACACATTACACCCAACAATTGGAAACAACACATATTGAACTTGAAAAATAGCTATGAGCCAACTAATGGTGAAAAAATAATTTTATAAACCTAGACAAAGCAGAAAATGCTTCAACACATGGTTGATACATTCATATACAAGGGATGCAAGTGAGAAAAAATTATAATACATAGAAAGAAACGAATGCAAAAGTGGTGAATTTGAGCTACAAACTAACTTGATAAAAAAATCTCAAGGATAAGTATTGTAATATCCTTGGTTTTAACCCCAATTGCATTAAATTATAAATGATGTAAATAGTGTTAATAAATCATGGTGTGGAGCTCAAGGAAAAGGCCCCACCATGGATTTAGTGTTCTACGTTTTGGCAATTAAAATCGATTTCGATGGTTATCGTGCTAGCCAATGGCACAATATAATTTTTACATCATGTAAATATGCAATTAATAAAATACCCACAACTAGCTATGTCAATGCAACATTAAAGAGATGGGGGCATGATTTCACAAGGAATGGAGGGGGCGGATATTTAAACCCTTGAGCCAATGGGGAAAATCCAAATGTCAAAGGGAAAACCCATAAAACCGTCAACTACCCATTTTGTCTTTTGTTCACAGTCATCCAAAAGTGGTTGAGTTAGTTATTGCATGGGAATGGAAAAGGTATGGAGGTCAATTTCGAATTGGGCAGAGCAACAATTTTAGAAAAAACATATTTTTCACTCCTTGGGCAAGTAAATGCTGGGAAATGCATGCCCATCACATTGTTCATCAATACGTGTTTCTCTCTCACGTTTTTGGAGCTCCTATGTGTTTCCCTTCATGATTTTGGTTGATTTCTCCATTTTTCCCATGACTGGAAATTCATTTTGGGTCTTGTTGAATGTATGTGCAACTGGGAAGTCATTTTTGGGGTTGCTGAGTGTATGTGCGGCTAGGAAAACCCATTTTTGGTATTGTTGAGTGAAGACGTAGAAGAGATTTACGTTTTGGGGGTTTGAGAGAGTGTTTTTCCTTTCCTCACGTAGTTGGGATTTGTTGAGCATTTCCCTCCCAGATTTCTGTGTTTTCCTCATTAATATCCAAGTTAGAAACACGTTTTTTGTAAAGCCCAGTGAATGGGAAGGTAGAGCCACAATTTGGGTGTGAACAGACGTCGTTTTTTTCTTTGTGAAGCCATCAAACGTTTTCTGAAACGATTTGGTCACTTAGGTTGTTTTCCCCATTTGTCTTTTTTGATTTTGGGTTCCCATGACATTTTTAGTCCATACCCGGGACTTGCATTTTGCTGTGCAGTGCATCCCTTTGTGGGCTTGGCTGAGTAAGTCCAAGAATCCATCTATTAGTGGGATGACTATGTTTGGATGTGGTTATTGACTTTACTGAGGGTGTTTGGCCTTGATGTGTGTAAGTCTGTGTTCCCTAGTTCCTTGTGGAAATCATGCCCAGCTCGGGGGTGGCAGTGATGCTAAGAAATTAAGGAGCACACTGGCCTATGGTTGGGTGGAACGTTGCAACGACATAGATAGTTGCGGGGAAGCTTCTTCCCAAGATAAGTATTCTGGTATTTAACTCTGCAACTGTGTTTTCTTTGTAAATTATCATGAACATGTTAAATGATTGACATGATGAATGTTGCTTATTTTATGAGTATGAACAGCATGAATGTGTTAAATGAAATGTATTGGCTTCCGTTGTAGATTGCATCATGCATCTGTATATGCTTTATGTTCAATGCATTTTATTATTTGTGTTCATGGAGCTTAGATTGCCCGATTAAATGATAGATATCGGTTGTGTTGGTCGTGTCCTCTCCGTTGAGACGAGAGGAGGGGACGTGACAAGTATGAGATAGGAAAAATGAGCATGCATTCAATAAGAAACAATCAAGTTGTCAACAAGAAATCCTTTATCAAGCTTAAAAGAATAAGGTCTAAGGAAACAATGCATAATTTTGAAAAGATTGGATTTCAAAATTCGAAGGGGGGATCCCCAAAGATGATTGACCAGGGGGTTGTTGAGGCCTCAACAAGAGCATACCATAGAGCCTTGTGGTTGGTCTACAGTGTCTTTTATTTGGCCCATCTCATGCATACATTTGGTGTATTTTTCCTAAAACTAGACCCTCATATGAAAAACTTGTGTTTTTTAATGACCATTAGCGTAATTATGGATTCGAAGGCAAAAAATTATTGTTCAAATGGAATATGTAAATAAAAAGGTAGTTTTTAAAAAAATGGCCTTGAAATGGACTCAAGATGTCAAAGTTGTGTCACTTTGAAGAAAGGTGTAAAAAGTAACCAAGGTGCCACATGGTAGGTCGAGGTTGATCCACAACGTGATGCTAGTTTTAATTATGGAATATCCATTGTGTTGTGTGGGTATGTGATTTTAATTCTAACATATTATTAGTTTGTTTTGTATTCCTATCTTTTTTTCAGATTTGGACAAATTCATAGAAAGATATGTTTCTTGTGTAATGAAGTTTCGTATTTATGTTAGAAGAAAAATCGACAACTATTAGTTTTCCTCTTAACACAAGCACAAAGATGCACATGCCAACATAATTTTGTTAAGGGGTTGAAGTGGATTATATATAAGTATTTTTATTTGTAGGAATCAAATGTTGTGTCTGAGTATTGATAATTTGACTATCGCATAATCTTATAGATTGATAATATAGTTGTTTTTGTCTTGTTTGTAATTGGTCTCCATTAACTATTAATGAGGTGTGAGTGACAAGTACCTATACATTAGGAAAAACAAAATGTTTGGACATATCTAAATGTTCGCAGAACACTTGTTAAATATGAGATTATCAATGATAAATAAGTTTGATTTTTTTTTGTTAGAGAAATATACTCTTTCACTTGCTTGTGTATTAGTACGTTGTCAAGTTTCTATGAATTTTTCCTTGTCCTTGAATTTTTGAATGGAGGATTGTAATAACTGCTAGCGTAAATATTGACCTTTAATCCCAAGGAACTGAATGAGATTTGAACTTGAGACTTTTGTAAACTTTCACACAAGAGGATCTACTAATTAAACAAATCCTTGAAACTACATAGGTAAGACTGATTGTAATAAAAGGGTAAACACTTATTTATTTATAAAAAGGAGATTGAACCAAGCTTATGGACTAATACAACTTTTATTAGATAGTTAGATTATTATTTAGCTAATAAGTCATAAAAATGCTAATTATTTGTTGTGGACCTTTTGACATAAACAACATGGCACAAAAGATCAAAGACCTAAATACTCGTAAATTAATACAAACTATGATCTTCCATACACAATCATTTTTAAGCATATATTTGTTTGTACATTAGGTTTTTGGACAAGGATAGATATAGTTTATATTGTTTTGAAATAGCATAAGGTTTATGTAGAGAGACTACAACTATGTCTTGTAGGGAGATACGACACTCATGTACAAGTACTATAATACCAAGATACATTATAATTGGGATCAACTTATCACATCGATGTTGTAACTTGGCATGCATGTGCGACAATACAACCTCAAGGAAAACTATGTGTGACCAATGCTATATCCATCGTCATTTTAGGCACAAATACATTATAGCTATCTTCCCTTGATGTTTTTATAGTCGTGGAAACGTTTCCCAAACACCATTCATTCTTTGTTGTATCCCACTTTTTGTGTTTAGGGAGACAACAATATTTTTCCATCCTTTATTTATTTGTTTATTTTTCATCTAGGTAACATATGCCAAAGAAACTTTTTGGGCATTTCTCCTCATTCCTAAAATAATACCTATGGTAAACCCTATATTCTCTAGGACACAAGGCTAAATCAATAACTTATAAATATACCATATATATGTATAACTTATAGACAATTAGTTCATTAAAAACAAACATATCACGAAATAGAATCCAAACTTGTATAAAAAAGTAACCACTTCTCTTCACAACCACATAAATCACATAAATTACATCCAATTAAAACATTTAACTTACTCACCAAATAAATAATATCTATTATATATTTTAAATATATAAGACTTATTCTAAGTCCTTTCCTGAAAATTACGTTAACATGAACATGAATAAACATGAATAAGAATTGCACCTATGCATTAACACAAGCTCAATGTTTATTGCATTAACTTAGAGAAAGACATCTCATCATCGTGACAAGTGTTTTAACTTATAACATTGGCTTGGTCACATTGTTAGAGTAACACATGTCATCATCGTGACAAGTGTTTTAACTTATAACGAGATCACAATTGATATATCTAGTATTCACAATTTAAAGATGCTTATTGACAAGCCCATTTATGGATTAGACCACAATGAGTGGCTCAATTGGTTAAATGTGGAAAAGAAAAGGGTATAATGCCCCCACATGTCAAGGTGTCCATTCCTGTCAAGGGGTCAAATCTGCGATGCAGAGGCAAATTTTCAGTTGAAAAAAAAAAGCCCATTTATGGATTACTCTATTAACTTTGAATTCTACCCTACTCATGTGTGATGTTTTTTTTTTAAAATGTGTAAAGAGTTTTGATGTTTCCACTTTACTTTGGGGTGATATTAATTCCTTTACTTGTATTTTGCATATAAAATATATATATTTGGCCTTTACACAATTCAACGAATTCTCGTCAAGATGCAGTTCACAAGTAATTGGAAATAACAAACATGTAAAAGTAATTGGAAAGAACAAACATGTAGAACAAGCCTAAGGGGTAGCATAGTCCTCGCTGAAATACAAATATAAGTATTTTAGCATGGAAATGAAGAAGTGAAGCAATAGTTTGGGAATGAAAGAGTAAAGGAATTGTAAATAGAGTAGAGTAATTACTTAAAGGAATTGTTAAGTAGTACACAAAAATATGTAGAGTAGTGTTTTAACATAAAAATAAGTAGAGTAATTACTTAAAGGAATTGTTAAGTAGTACACAAAAATATGAAAACTAGTTTTTAATAGCAAGACAACTTGTGAAACTAAAGGCATTGTGGAAGGATAAAAAATCACTTTGAGACAACAAAGTTACAACAACAGAATCCGTTGCATTTTTATATCCTAAATTATATGGTTGTTTCAAGTGGTTAAGACATTATACGGAGGGAAGTCTAAGCTTCAAGCCAAAAATCTAAGAACACATAAATCTTCATGCTACTAGTAAAAAAAATTGGCAGCGAATCGAGCTTGAATTACTAGGTTTACCCTTTTGACATTAGGCTCATGATGGGTATTATATTTACTCCTCGTAATGAAAAACATTATAAGTCTGACAATAAAAAAACACATAAACAATGACAATAAAAAAATACATAAAAGGTGAACATGTGGCAGAGAGCTTAGATTATAAGTCTAAGTGGTGGCCTCCATGTGGAGTATCCCATGCGCTAGCACACTTTGTCTTTAAATGCCACTAGTTGTAAATGCTAAGCACTTATGTTGTCAAAATTAAAAGAGAGTACCAAACAAATAAGATATACTTGAATTCAAACTGCTAGTACAAAGGTTGTAAATGCCAAGTAATGTTTTTTTTCAAAATTGTTATGCTAAGATTAAATGTAAAAACATTTTGTTCTTTTATTTAATGTATTAATTTATTTTGAGTAGAAATAAAAATCTTGAAGGTCTAATAACTATCTTCCCAAAAGCACACGTTGAAGAGAGAAATCGCGCGCTCCAAGAAGATTTGAACTCCAACTTCTGTTTTCTTGACCTGTGAAGAGCCTTCGACTCTGGTTCTTCCACGGGAGATCCTGGTTTTGGGTTGCTGTCGTCTGGAGTCAAACATCTGGTGTTGTTGAACTGGATTCTGAAGTGTTGGTTGTTGTTGCTCATAGGATAGGCCGATGTCGTTTTGGATTAGAGGTTCTTTGAGCTTTTGGATTCAGTCTCTGGGTTTTGTTGCAGGTTTGTTGAACTTGTGTCAGCGTGGAGTATACAGTTCTTGGTTATGTTTCTCCTCTGCGTTTATTGTTGGATCTATCCCTGTTGTGTGTGTGCGTTAGGGAGAAAAATTTTCAGGATTGGTTAACTTCTTCGATCAAGATCGAATGGTGTTGTCCAGTTCTCTTTTTATTGTGTGTACATCCTAAACCATGGACTCTAGAGGGGATCCTCATCCTCCTCTTCCTCCTAAATTTGTTGCTTTCAAAATATTGGTTGCTTCCTGTGGCAAGAGGAAGGGCAGCTCTTTAGTGCAGCATTTTGTGAAGAGGGTTGATATTCCATCTGTCGAATTTCCTGTCGAACGACCATGCCGAACTGCTCTGAACCTCTCATAACGTGGTCTTATTGGGAAATTTACTGGTCTTTGGCCTTCTCCTAAGGCAATTGATAACTGGGTGCGACATAACTGGAGACCTCTGGTCACCGATGGAATCTGTAATCAGTTTTTGGCAGAGGTTACTGTGTCTTCATGTTTGATTCAGCTGAAGATAGAGACCTCATCTTTCGGAATGGCCCCTATGTAATGGGTCCTTGTGGGCTCTTTTGAATAAGTGGACTCCTGATTTCGATCCTACTCGGGATGTTCCTTCAGTCGTTCCTGTTTGGGTTAGGCTCCCCCATTTGCCTCTTCATTGCTGGATTACAGAATCTTTGGAAAGCATCGGGAGCTTGGAAAGTATATTGACAGGGAAGAAAGAAAAGAATAGTATTCATGTGCAAGAATTTGTGTTGAAGTTGAATTAGAGATTGGGCTGCTTGAGGCGAACAAGTTAGCTGTTGCCAAATGGTCTCATATTCAGGAGCTTGATTACGAACAACTTCCATTCGAGTGCCTCCATTTCCATGGATATGGCCACTTTGCTCAAAATTGCAAGAAAAAATCAGAAGAAGAATCTATACTAGAGAAGGCTGATCAATGCACTCATGTTCAGAAAGCAGGCTCCTCTAAACAAGATCCCAGATTGAAAGGAAAGGAGGTAATACAGGGATTGGAGTCAATCCTGTTGAGAAGAAGAATTATGAAAATCAATATGTGGAAAAAGTTTCAGCTTCATCAAATACTTATGTTGTCTTGTGTCCCTCTGATGATCAGATTTCCCCTATTCTCGAAGAGGGTGAGGTGCAGCATTCAGATGTGCTCATAGTTGAAGGTGAAGTAACTATCGGGTCTCAAGAGTAATCTGGTCCTGTTCTTTTTGAAATTCCTTGTGTTGATCCAAACTTACAAGAAATACACAAATCTCCTCCAGGATCCATATCTTCTCCTTCCTATCAGAAATCCTCAAGAAAAAGTCGGTTGATACTTCTAGTTCCTCGAATGAAGATTCTATTGAGAAATTCATTAAAAAGGCAGGTAGAAAGTCTCGCAAGGAGATTAGAGAAGAAGAGGTTGAGTGATTAAAGATGTAGGGAAGTAAAGCCACAATTCATATGTCTATTGGTAGAAGCAAGCGGAACAAACCCCCAAAGGGAGGGCCAACTCCCTCTTGCGCAGGTAAATAATGCAGATCGTTTCATGGAATTTTAGGGGACTAGGAAATCCCAAGAAAGCAGAAGCACTGAAAGAACTATTGAGAATGGAACCTACAGACATTCTCTTGCTTCAAGAGACAAAGATTGATGAGGAAGCGTTATTATTCTTAACCAAATCTAAGTGGAAAAAGAATGATGGCATGGTTGTCAACGCCTGAGGCACTTTAGGGGGCCTAGCAACATTATGATTGGAGGATAAGTTTATTCTTAATGCCTAGTTTGTTTCCCAACATTGGATTTATTCAAAATTCCATTATACAACAAGTAAGACTTCAATAGCCCTCTTTAATATTTATGTCCCACTAAATCTTGCCGAGAAAAAGGACTGTTGGAATTCTCTGTCACATTTTATTCAAACACACTCTCTCAGAAATATTATCGTGGCAGGGGATCTCAATATTATTTTAGATCCTAATGAGAAAAAAGGTGGTGTCCGAGGCAAAGACCCTCTTTAGGAATTTGTTGAGTCCTTGATTCATTCATGGGACCTTCTTGATTTCAAACTCAAGAAGGGTCACTTCACTTGGTCCAATAACAGAGTTGGGGATGCCAACATTCTTGCTCGTCTAGATCGATTCTTAGTACAAAGCTTTTTGTTGGAGGAGAAATTTCTAATTTCTTACAAAATATTGCCCAAGTTATCTTCTAATCATCATTCCATCTCTTTGTTGTTTGAAGAAGAGGAAGATTTAGGACCTATTCTATTTCGATTCAGTCCTCTATGTATTGAGCGATAAGGCTTTTGGGAGACCGTGACTCAATCCTGGTCTCATTTCTTTGATGGATCTCCCAATTATGTATGGGAACAGAAACTCAAGCAAATAAAGTATGCATTGAAAAGTTGGGTTAAAAAACCTCTCATGACTCCATTGAGCAGTAGACAAGAATCTGTGCATGCTTTAGCAGAAATTCAGTTAAGTATGGAGGATTCTGAAATTACTAAACCTCATTTGGATAGGGAGCAGTTTACTCAAGCAAATTCTTTCCTTTCTTTTCGACGGGAAGAAGAGTATCTACGTCTCAAGTCTCGTAGTCTATGGTTGCAAGTCGGAGATAAAAAATCTGCCTTTTTTCACAGACAATGTAGAGTTAGACTTTCTCGCAACCACATTTCAGAAATATATACCGGTGAGGGTGAAGCTATCAAAGGGAACTTGGAAATTCAACAGGCTGCCCATTTGCATTTTCATCAATTGCTTACAGAGGACGACGTTTCTGATAATGCAGCAAAAGCCGTTTTTTCTATCTAACATTCCTTCTTTAGTCACTACTGAGTCAAATGTGGGATTAGTGAAACCATTCTCAGAAAAAAGAAATAGTAGACGTTATATGGGTTATGGAGTCAGATAAAGCCCTCAGGCCGGATGGTTTCTCCATTCATTTCTACAGAGTGTGTTGGCAAGTTATAGAATCCAATATGTTTCGCATGATTTCAGCCTTTCTTAAAAAAGCCAAATTGGGAGGGTGTACTAATTCTACTTTCCTAGCCTTAATTCCTAAGGAAGTTAATCCAGCATCTTTGATAGGTTTTGGCCTATCTCGCTTTACAACGCTTTTTATAAAATTCTGGCCAAACTTTTAGCGTACAGACTTGAGCCATTGCTGGGAATTTTAATCTCTCCTCTGCATGGGGGGTTTGTTAAAGGAAGGCATCGTGTAGACAATGTGATACAAGTGCAAGAATTCATTCACTCCAACTTCCAAAGGAAGGAGAAAGGTATGATCATTAAGCTAGATATGAAAAATGCATTCAACCATGTTAAGCTCTCATTTCTCTATCAAGTTCTTCTCTCCTTTGGTTTTAGTGTGGAATTTGTTAGTTTGATTAAATCCTGTACAAACATGCCCTCGATTGCACCCCTTGTTAATGGTATACCTTCAGATTTTTTCCAAGCCTCGAGAGAACTTCGTCAAGGGTGTCCTCTGTCACCCTTCCTTTATATTTTGATGGCTGAAGCTTTATGTAGAAAACTCTCAGTATAATTGGTAGCAAGCTCCATCCCAGGAATTAGGGCAGCAAGAGGCATGGATCCTATTAACCATGCTCTTTTTGTTGATGAGTCTCTCCATTTGGGAGGGGCTACATTATATATTTCTCGAGCCTTCAATGAAATTTTACAAAATTTCTGTTTAATCTCAGGAGCTTTGATCAATAAAAGAAAGAGTGTCGTATATGGTTAGAATGTAGATCATTTGAAAATGCTTTGAATTGCCCGTTCCTTGGTCTTTCCTACATTTGATAAGTGGGATAAGATCAAATATTTGGGCCTCCCTTTAACCTTGGGATCAATCCCTCCTTTGCTTTGGCTAGAAGTATTAAGAAAATTAAAATCCAAAATTGTATCCTTGGGTGGTCATTGGTTAACTAAGGCTGGAAAGTTGGTTCTTATTAAGGCGGTCCTCTCAGCCCTCCCCATTTTTCAGTCTTATTTGCTCCTCACCCCCAATTCCATCACTACCCAAATTTCCAAGATTCTTTGGGACTTTCTTTGAAATGGTGGCAAAGGAAACTAGAATAAGATGCACCTGGTCAATTGGGAGATTCTCAAAAGACCTCTTTCGGAAGGTGGATTGCAAATTTGTGATCATGGACTGGAAAACCTGAGCTTGAGAGGTAAAATTATTTGGCAGTTGTTTATAGATAAAAAACATCCAATAAGCAAGCTTTTATGGATGAAATACCTCAAGGGAAGTCCTTTGAGAAATTTAAATTCAGAAACTACTCCTACAAGTACAACTATCTGGAATTTGTGCAGAAGAGGTATTAAACATATTTAGCAACAACTTTATAGAATCCCTGGCAATGGGACGAGGAGCTTTCTGTGGGATGATAATATTTTAGGACACCCTCCTCTTTCCACTTTAAGCTTGCTTAATGAGATCAAATTGTGGTTAACTAACAAAGGTTTCCTCCGGCTAGCAGACATCTGCTATTGGGACAACAATGGGAATTGGGCAGGTTGGTCTTTTTCAGAGAAGCCAAAACTACTTATCCTTCATAAAAAATTATTGATTGCAGTTCTTTATGGAATGGATCCTATCCATCGTTCTTTTAAAGACAAATGGGGATGGGGACGGTCTGGATTTCATTCAGCTGCACATGGATTTTCTGCACTTCAAACTTCTCAAGCTTCCTATCTATCCCCTGCATAGTGGAAGTCTGTCTGGCCACCATTCAACCTTCCTAAGGTGAATTTTTTCACTTGGATTCTTATGCATAAAAAGGTTTTGACTGGTGAAATTTTGATCAAGCGTGGATTTCATGGACCTTTCTAATGTTGTTTTTGCAAGTCAGCTCCAGAAACATCAAACCACTTATTTGTTGACTGCGTGTTCACCCAGAATGTGTGGAAGTTGGTTCTACACAATTTGAAGATTGCTGCTTCCTCTCGTGTGGCAGTAGTTCATCTGTTTACCTCTTGGAAAGAACAGATCCCCAAGTCAAATGAGAAAAACGATATTGGTGTAATGTCTGGCATTCAATCCCAAAGGGCATATGGTGGAAATTGTGGCTGGCTAGAAACGATTGGATCTTTAATAACAGATCGTCTAATCCCAAAGACTTGGCTAGCAAAGTGAAATTACTCATTCTTGAATAAGTCAAAAATTCCAATTCTTCTCTACCTCTAGAGTTTCCTGCATGGCTGGGTTGCTATGCACATGGGAGAAAGCCAATTAAATCCAAACTGTTGCTTGCACCTTCTTGGCGTTTGCGATTATGTGTTGTTGAATTTCCATCATGTTGGAAGGGTAATGGTATTGCTTCTATATTCTTTGATGGTGAGTCGAAGGGGAACCCTGGGATTGCAAGTGCCGATGAGATGATTTTTTCCCCGGATTGTCTCAGTGAAACCTGCTTCAGTTTGGGTCTTGGAACAAGTTCGAATAACCAGGCAGAAAGTTACAGCCTCCTCATGGCTTGCCAGATTTCTAAGAAGACAGTTACAAGTCAATTCAAATTTTCGGGGATTCATAGCTTATGATTAAATTGTTAAACTCAGCAAATCATTTCAACAATCCATCACTGAATAAAATCTTGTAGTGAATGGAAAAAATTGATCCAGGAGGTGCAAACCGACGCAAGAGGAGGTGAATTGGTGAATATGTGACTGAAGTGCATTGAATTGGTGAATCAGTGAGTAGAGTGAATTGAATGTCATAAATTGAATTGAATTAATTTGCCCTGAGTGAATCGATTGTCATTAATTTGAATTGAATTCATTTGTCAGGCCCCTAATAATAGTATCAATAATGCAATAGTTAAAACTTAGGCAATAGAAAATTATTTCACGCTAGTTGCGATCTATCAATTTAATTAAGTCTAATGTTTGCAGGAAAGTATGTTAGTTCATTAAATTGTTATCGGTGCCATATATATTCACCAATAGATGCATGCCAATCAACACTGGAGCATTAACTATAAACCTTGAAAAAAGTGAAGCTTGAAATAAGACCTTGAAGTTTTTAACCAATAAGGTCACTAGTAAAATGATTTTTTATTAATAGATGCAAGCATATCAACACTAGAGCATTAATTATAAACCTTGAAAAAAGTGAAGCTTGTAATAAGACCTTAAATTTTTTAACCAATAATGGGATCTGCTTCTAAAGGTTTCCATGGCCTCTAGAGGGGGGCCTCCTCCTCTTCCTCCTGCGTTAGATGCATTCAAACGCCTTATTTCTTCATGTGGAAAGAGAAAAGGTAGTCCTCTGAGTCTATCTTTTGTGAAGACATACATCCCTTTGGTTGACCTCCCGGCAGAACAACCTTGTTGGACTGCTTTGAACCTAGCAGAGTGTGGCCTCATTGCTCAATTTAGTGGATTGTGGCCATCCCCGAAGGCTGTTGAAGGATGGGTCCAGCGAAATTGTAGATCCTTGGTTTCAGAAGGGATCCGAAGTCATTTCGTAGGCAGAGGGTGTTACGTATTTTTCTTTGAATCAACAAAATATCAAGATCTTATATTCCAAAATGGTCCTTATTTTATGGGTTCTCAGGGACTCTACTTGAACAAATGGACGCCTGACTTTGATCCTTCCCAGGATGTTCCTTCAGTTGTTCCTGTATGAGTTTGACTCCCCCACCTTCCCCTCCATTGCTGGAACTCGAAATATTTGGAAGCTATTGGAAATATGCTAGGTAAATTCATTAACAGGGCAGAAAGGAAAGACCAGTATTCCTGAGCAAGAATCTGCGTTGACGTTAACCTGGAGATTGGGTTGCCTAAAGCAATCAAGTTTAACGTGGCTGATTGGTCTCATTTCCAGGAATTTGACTATGAACAACTCCCTTTTAAGTGTCGATTATGTCATGAATATGGCCACTTCGCCCATAATTGTAAGAAAAGATCAGATGAAGTGGCAGAAAAAAGCAATCCCAAATCAGTATATTCAATCTCAGAAAGCAGGCTCCTCTAAACTTGTGAAATTTAAAGAGGGAAATGTTGGATATGGAACAAATCCTGAGGGGAATAAATCAGTAGAAGTAGGCTCCTCTAAACTTGTGAAAAATAAAGAGGGATATGTTGGAAATGGAACTAATATTGTGGTGAATAAATCGGTAAAATATCAGGTTGTAGGAAAGGCTATGAATACTTCAAATCCTTTCGGGGTTTTAAGTTCTCCTGAAGTACAGACCTCTCCCATCCTTGAAGAAGGTGAACTCCATCATTCTGAAGTTATTATAGAAGAGGGTGAAGTAAGGATAGAACCTCAGGTTTCTGAACCAGTTCGTCTAGATTCTGATGTAAGGATAGAACCTCAGGAATCTGTCCTAGTTCGACTAGATTCTCCTAGAATTGAGCCTTGCATGCAGAATATTTCTCCCATAAGATCTCCTATTTCTCCCTCTTATACAGATGCAGTTAAAAAGAAAGCCGAGTCTTCAGGATATTCAGAAGATGATGAGAAATTTTCAAAAAAGATTGAAAGGAAATCTCAAAAGGAGATTAGAGAGGAAGAAGCAGAGAGGCTAAAGATGCAGGGTAGCCAGGCCACCATTGAATTGTCATTTGGAAGAAGTAAGAGAAACATGCCCCCAAAGGGAGGAGCAACTCCCTACTCCTCGGGTAAATAATGCAGATCAATTTCTGGAATTGCAGGGGATTGGGAAACTTAGCAAAGGTTGAAGCAGTAAAATATTTGCTTAAAATGTATCCCTCAGACATTCTCTTGCTACAATAAACTAAGATAGAAGAGGATGTTCTTTTATCCATAAGTAAGTCTAAATGGAAAAAAATGCAAGCTTGGCCATAAGTGCCAGGGGCTCTTTTGGAGTTCTAGCTACCTTATTGTCAGAGGATATCTTTCATCTCAAAAATTCGTTTAGAACTTAACACTGGTTATTTATTGAATTACAGCATGTTTCCAACAATTTAATCATATCTCTCTTCAATCTATATGTTCCTCTGTATTACGTGGAGAAAAAAATTTGTTGGCAGTCTCTGTTAGATTTTTTGGATTCCCATTCCTTCTCTAATATCATGGTGGTTGGCGACCTCAACATCATTTTCGAACCTAAGGAGAAATGTGGAGGAAATTGAGATAAGGATCCTTTTCTAGAGATGGTCGATTCCTTGATTCAGTCTAGTAATCTTCTCGATATCGAGCCCAAGAAAGGGCGTTACACGTGGTCTAATAATAGATTTGGGTCGGCTCGTATCTCAACTCATCTAGATCGATTCCTTGCTCAAAGTATGTTGCTGGATGACTTTGTTTTAACCTCAACAATATTTCCAAAGGTAATGTCAGATCACCATCCTATTGGTCTTCGTTTGGAAAAAGAAGAAAATATCGGACCTATCCCTTTTTGGTTAAGTCCCCTCTCGGTCGAGAAAGAAGGCTTCCGTGAATTAATTTCTCATGTTTGGTCTCAGTTTATAGATGTCTCTCCCAGCTATGTATGGGAACAAAAACTGAAACTTACAAAAATCGCCCTAAAAAGTTGGATTAAAGCTCCTCTCCAAAATCCTACGAGAAATAGGGCAAGATACAGTTCAGGCTCTAGCAGAGATTCAGCTTAGCATGGAAAATACTGAAATCTCAAAATATCAGTTAACAGTTGAGTAGGTTGCACAATATTCTGCATCCAATTCCTTCCGTCAGGAAGAAGAACATTTGAGGCTTAAATCCCGCAGTCTCTGGTTACTAGCTGGGGATAAAAACTCTGCGTTTTTTTCACCGGCAATGCAGGTCTAGGCTCTCTCATAATCATATATTTGAAATATGCACTAGCAATGGTGAAGTCATTAAAGGCCAATTGCAATTACAACATGCAACAAATGAACACTTTCAGCAATTGTTTCATGAAGATGGTAACTCTAATGGTCTTTTGAATTCTTATTTTCTTTCTAATATTCCTTCTTTAGTTACTCATGACGACAATGTTGGTCTTGTGATAACCTTCACTGAGAAAAAGGTGGTTGATGTAATTTGGGCTATGGAGCCAGATAAGGCCCTTGGGCCGGATGGATTCTCTATCCATTTCTACAGGGTATGTTGGAACTTTATTAAATTTGATCTTCTCATAATGATCTCATCCTTCCTTTCAAAAGCCAAAGTTGGAGGGAATACTAATTCAACCTTCCTAGCATTGATTCCAAAGGAAGTAAACCCTGCTTCTTTTGATAGATTCAGACCCATATCCCTCTATAATGCTTCATATACAATATTGGCCAAACTCTTAGCCAATAGGGTGAAACCTTTGTTAGGGCCTCTTATTTCTCCTTCGTAGGGAGGGTTTGTCAAAGGAAGACATTTGTTAGATAATGTTATTCAAGTTCAGGAAGCTCTCCACTCCAGCTTCCAAAGGAAGGAGAAAAGTATGCTCATCAAATTAGACATGAAAAACACCTTTGATCGCATCAAAATCTCCTTTATTTATCAAGTTTTAAGAGTTTTTGGCTTTAGTGTTGAGTTCGTTTGTTTGATTAAAGCCTGCACTGACAGGCCTTGGATTTCACCACTTGTAAATGGTAGGCCAACAGATTTCCTCCAAGCTTCTAGAGGGTTGCGTCAAGGGTGCCCCTTGTCTCCCTTTCTTTATATTTTGATGGTAGAAGTGTTAAGTAGAAAACTCTCAAGAGAAATGGTTGTTGGTTCTCTTCCTGGTATCAAAATTGCAAGAGGTGTTGATCCTATTAATCATTCTCTGTTTGCTGATGAATCCCTCTTATTGGGAGGGGCCTCCTAAATTATCGCCCGGGATTTTAAGGTAATTTTGCAAAACTTTTGTGTAACCTCTGGGGCCTTGATTAACAAGGGAAAGAATGCAGTTTATGGTTGGAATGTTGATCACCCATACCTTCTTAGAATTGCTCATTCTTTGGGATTTCCAGGCTTTGAAAAGTGGGATAATATCAAGTATTTGGGGCTTCCATTAACTCTGGATCCTAGCCCTTCGTCGATGTGATTTGCAAGATTAAAGCTAAAATTGTTTCCTGGGGAGGTCATTGGTTAACTCAGGTGGGAAAATTGATTTTAATCAAGGCATTTCTTTCAGCACTCCCCATCTTTTAGTTTTCTCTGCTTCTTGCTGGAAAATCTATCTCTGCCCAAATATCCAAACTTCTCCGTGATTTTCTTTGGGAGGTGTTGTGGCCTGGAAAATCGCAAGTATCAATAGTTAGGGATTCTCCCCAATAAACATTCCCAACTAGCCCGTTACTGTTTGGTATGGGGAATCCGTCTAGTTTACAGTCCGGCTACCGTAGGTCAAGTAATAAATTAAAATGCTTTGCTGGTTACGGCCCAGTCCACCGTGTATATTTTTTAGTTTTTGTGTTTAAGTTATGATGTGCAAGTGCCTATCTAAAAATGAAAATTGATAGAGATAACGAGGAGTGTCACAATATGATGCGCAGGTTCTTACCTCTCATCTCACCTATCTCGCATCTAAATCACAAACATCAAGAAACTAACTGTAACTAACTAACCTATCCCTAGGGAGCAGAATTATCAGTTAACAATGAGTAATGTAATTATGCGCATGCATTAAAAAAAAATACAGATAGCTGTTACTTATTTCAAAACACATGAACATTAATAGAAATGTGAACAACAAGATAGCTTATTGTTTATGACAACCTTCATTACTCACAGTGGAAATTTCACAAAATAAACTAGAGTGCATTCATAACATGACAAAAGTTCAATGAGTTAGAACGATCTCACAGTTAATGGACATAAGCTGAAAATGAAATAGTTCACATTCAACAGATCCATGGCAAAGCATTTGAAACATTCCACCAAACTTTCTCCAGTAGAAACTTGTAATTCTTTATTGTAAAAGGAAGTAGTTCTTCTTACAATATCTCTCAAAAATTGCTTGGGAAAGAAGTCCCTCCTACATCTAAACTCTCCTATATTTATACAAAAAGCAAAACCTTTGGGCTGCCCCTCAATGACTTTTGGGCTTCCCCAACCTCTCAATCTCAAAATTTTGTCTTGTAGTATGTGCTCATAATTTATATAATATATTACATTTCAAAACAAAAATCTTTTAAAACACTTTATGATGAGGGGCCCGCTTGGTCGTTAATGAACTTTTTCCATGCCTGAGCCTCTGCTACTATACCTTCAAATCCGGAGGGTTCAAGAAAATGGATATTTATCTCATATTTGGCTGCCTGGTTCCTTACCCCTTCTATTCTTGCAGGACTGAGGCACAGCTGATCCTCCAGGAGGTGTATACTTACAGCTGCATGTTCGACTGCATTCTTTAAGATATGTTCATCTAGATCCTTTACTTGTTGGATCTCTTGCTCGTCTTCTTGGTATCTATTTTGTAGATGTTCTATAAACAATTTATGCTCTGGTATTGATTCCAATCTTCTCTCTATTGAAAACCGGCATCTATTGTACGTAGCGAGCACCCTCCTACAGTATTTGGCACATGTTCCCCTCATTTTCTTTACAGTTTTCTTGAATTCTTCCACAACATTGACTGCAAACTCCAATAAATAATATTCCTGCTTTAAACACTACTGTTCTTTAACTGGTAGCTCCACAGGAGGTTCCTCATTTGTTTCTATCCACACTATTCTTCCCGTCAAAATCTCCAGAATCTCTTGAGATCTGTCCAAAAAATAAGACATAGTGTCCAATTTTTTTTCTAATCTGCTATCTATTTGTAAAATCTTACATCTTTCTTCCTCAACACAGATTTGCAAATGGTGGATTTTCCTTCTCTGAGTTAGAACATGTTCTTTTAAAGGCTGGAAGTCTGTCTTATGTTCTATAGCATCCTTCAGTGATGCTGTCAATGAATCATTATGTTCTTCCAAGGCTGCCACCTGTATTTGATATTGCTTTTCTCTTTCTTCCGTAGCGGCCTTCTTTGTTTCCAACTCAGCAATTCTGCTTAGTAACTGGTCCTTTTCTACACTTAAAGTTTCATAGGACACCTGAATGTCATCTTTCTCAGCTTTCAACACCTGATGCTCTAGCTGTAGCCTATCTAATTCTGCTAAGCTGTTCTGAGCATCTTTTTCCGTTTTTCCTGCAGAAATTTCTAAAGCCTCCTTATTGGCTTGCAGAGTCTGGAGTTCTGATCTTGAAGTCCTCACTTCATTCATCATGTCCTCATATTTTCTTTTAAATGTATGACCTTCATCCCTCTATTTTTTCAGTGTTTCTTTTAATTGTGTTGCATTCTTTCTTGACTACTCAAGATCCGTCATCAACCTGTCTACATTATCTTCAGTAGCTTGGGTTAACGCCACCCCAGCTCTTGCTATCAATCTTGGATCTGCATCTGTCCCATACACCAAAGTCTTGTCAGTTATCATCTTTCCCGATTGTCCTCCTGTTTCAACCTTTTTCTCGGTTATTTTAACAATCCTTTTCTTCTCCTTGTCATAGAAAATGGTATTGAAATCAGGGACCTCCTCCCCTTCTTTCTGCATGAAAGGGATCAAATTCATTCCAGAAAACACATTTTTCCCTATTGTGCTGCCAGAAGATGTAGCAGGCTCCTGGGGATCAGTATTATCTTGTCCATGCCCTTGATCTGTATGATCATGTCCCTCCTGTGTATCCATCTGTTCAATAGTCTGTTGGTCTTTTTGAGATCCTGTTAATCTCAGACCTTCACTTTCTTCTTGTCTTTTATTTATCTCTGCTTCTTCATTCTTCTTTTTCTCCTCATCTTCCTTCTTTGTTGCTTCCTCTGCAGATCTCTTTCTTTCTTCTTCTTCATTCTTTATCCAACTCTCTGCTTCTTGTGCTAGCCTTCTAGCATCTTCTTCCCTCTTTTTGGCCTCTTCTTCTTCCGTTGTCTTAATCTTCTGTGCAGTTTCACCTTTTTCGCCCACAGTAGTGATTTTTCTATTTAAATCTCTTCTTTAGGGAAGTCATGTTCTTTACACTCTTGAATGTTTCCTCGTCCTTGTCCCAGAAGTTGGTATACTCAAAATGAATGCTTGCCTCTTTGCAGTGATCTGATACCTTATTCCAGGAGTCATTCTTGTGAAACTCCATCTCACCAAAACGAAAGTGCTCCAGCTCCTGCACAAATTCTACAGTATGTTTTACCTTTGAAAACTTGTAACTCCCTAGCCAAAAAGGTATGGCAGGATATGCTTCCTTTTTATGCTTGAACAAGAAACTCCCCACACCATCAAGATATACCTGCCGCACTGCCTCTTTATGTAGCACATAATTAGTTGCATATTTAAGGAGTAGGGAAGGTGCTCTAGAACCCCCATACATTCTGATATACATTCCTTCCTCAGTTAAATAATAGTCTCCATATTCCGCAATGACTTTGAACGCCTCTTCGGACATGCAGTTGCATTCGGTCAGGAAAATTAGAGTGTACAAAGGCATGATGAAGTGTTCACATATTTCTCGGTAGTAGCTATAGTATTTGTGTGCCCACAATAATTTATATGCAGTATATACCGGGGTCCTGTCTCTATCCCAATTACACCTCAAGGTTGGAAAAGACTGGGTACACAGTATACCGTCAACTAAGATAGAGCTCATATAGAACTCTAATTTCTTCTGTAACACCCCTCCCAAAGCTGAAGATATGCATGTTGAGAGGCTATTGGACACTATGTTTGACCAATTGAATATGGTTCCTTGAGTGGCCATGTAGAAGATAATTGGTACCCATCCTATTTTGAAGATTTTTCCATGAGCTCTACCAACAATCCTATTCAGCATTAGTGCAATAAATCTATAAGGAGTCTAGAGAGTGGATGTATCATATTCTCCTAATGGCCTAGTTCGAAAGTTATTCCCTAGTATCATCATTCTTTTTACTGTTTCTACCAGTTCCATAGTTGTCTCTTTCAACCAGCTTTTCGTTAAGTAAATCTGAGTAGGAGGCAAATGATATGCCGTGGAGACATAAGCAGGGCTGTATGCAGTGAAGCCCTATTTAGTAGTATTTTCAAGGATCGTCATAGTTACATCTGCCCTAGGCAGAATCCAACCGATCACCTCTGAGCATGGGAACAACTCAGGTCTTGTGGCTACTTTCATAAGAGTCGATTTCTCGATGTTTGCATAAATAGTCAGCTCTTCGAATCCTGCATCAGGCACATTCTGATTTGCAATCATCCTGTATATTTCCCTCCATTTATAATCCGATTGGACCCCGGTGGTAGCTTTGGTATCTTCATAAATGTATTCAACCTTGGCGATGATTTCAACCTCTGTTTCTCCTTCGGCAATAGGAGCCTTCTTCTTTTGTCTTTTGGACATATTTTCTTTGCAACAGTCACCCTGTCATAAACACAGTATGTTCTTAGACCATATGAGCTTTTAGCAAGTGTTTTAATAATAAAGAAAAATAGTATCAACCTATTTACCTCTTCCATATGCATGCTCAAAAATAAACTATACAGAGTATTAATACATGAAAAGAAAAATGACAAGGCAAAAGAAACTCTTGCAAGTTGTGTCTTAAAATCTTCTAAGTCCACTGTCTGTAACTAAAAACACAACCCTGATAAAAAAGACTCTTCATTTTAATCCGGGCTGCATTCGAACTAATCTAACTCCTCCGGTAAAAGCATGAACCACACTATTGTTACTGCTAATCCTCAAACATGAGACCCTATACTGTGATCTTCAATGCAGAACACCCTAACTTGACCAAAATATTGAAAACCTCTGTCATCCCGTAAAATAGGTTAAATGCATGCAAATAGTTTAAAAAACTCCCCAAATGACCATGAATAACCAAAGAACGGGTGGTGCAGACAGTGTAACGCTTGTCTACACCAACCCCTTAATCTTTCGAACTAGAATAAAACATACATAATGGCTCAAAAAATCACGCAGGCTCAGAAAACCCCCACCACCAAAGAAAAACTGTCAAACTAGCTATTTTTCCTTACAACAATATGCATACCACGAGGATAAGTATTCTTTCTAAGCGGACGACGAAACAACTATGGGAAAACCTAACCAGGGAAAACCATGGTTCCCAAAATGACCAATAAAAATAAAAAAAGAGGAAATCGTGGTTTGCCTACCTGGCAAAACGTTGTGCAGTCGGCGTGATGACCAAAAAAAAACTCCACGGTAGCACGCTAACAAGTGGAATTCGGACAACTAGGCGCGCTAAATAGTTCAATCGATAAGGACTAGAGCAAAAACGCAAATTTCAATACGGATAAGGATAAAATAATGCCCCCTTTCGTATATATAGAATCCCTGGTGAAAAGAGTCGGCGGGAAAACCCTATCGGCAGTTGAAAAAACTAAACGTCGAGAGGATAGTTCAATTGACAGCCACAACGGCGGACAACAAACAAACTATGGGTCCCATGAGACTATTAATTCTGTCGGCGTCGAAGACTCTTAACGCTAAGTGTCAGAGCTTCAAACCAAAGCATTTTCGCAGTGTTGACGATGCCAAGCACTAACGTCACGATGTTTATACATCAAAAATTGAAACCATTAACATTTAAAGCATCAATGAGGAAACTAACTCCCACAACGCAGTATCGGCGATATTAAAAGATATCGGAGCTCAGAATTCTAAGTTATCGGTGATCAGAGAGACTAACCACTACAGCATCGGCGATCGGAAACGTTGGTGGCATAAAAGACAAGCCCTCCGATCCAATCTCGAAACCCGTTCCGATAATGATAATAAAAAAACCAAGTCATTGAAGGTTTGAAAAACAAAAAGGGAGATAAAACACGGATCGACGAGAAACAAGACTGTCCATCGGGACATTCACTGTTTGCCTTCCGAAACATCGGCGGTATAGAAGACAAGCCCTCCGATCCAATCTTCAAACGACTCCCGACAACAATAAAATAATTCATCGAAAAATCAGAAATGTTAAGTGCTTAAATAGAGCAAAAGACTCTTCAGCTGGGTAACAGTAATACCAAATCATTTACCTTCCAAAATAGCGAAAAAATAGTCAACGAATCCTCCGACTTCCCAAAGATCAAATTAAGTAGAAAAAATGGACTTCCAGGATAGATTTAAAGAAATCGATCAAACCTAGGCTAGATAAAACCAAAAGGAGGGTCCAAGATTTCAAAAAAAAAAAATTGGGAAAATGTTGCAGCTGCAATAGGAGGGTGGCAAAGGTAATCAGAAGAAAATGCATTTAGTCAATTTGGAAATCATTAAAAGACCCATTTCGGAGGGTGGTTTGAATATTCGAGATCCTAAGCTGGTGAACTTGGCATTGGGAGGAAAGCTTTTATGGAAATTATACTCCAACAAAAATCATCCGGTCAGTAAAAAACTTCAGAAGAAGTATCTTAAGGGCATCCCTATGAGAAATATCAACTCAGCTAGCTCCCCCTCAGGGACAGCAATTTAGAACCTTTGTAGAAGAGGTCTTGATAATTTTCAGCTTCAGCTATATCGAATTCCTGGAAGTGGGAAAAGGACTCTCCTATGGGACGATAAGATTTTGGGGAACCTGCCTTTTTCCTCTAATGAATCTCTGAGCGAGATTAAGAATTGGTTAAGTATCAAAGGCTTCCTTAGGCTGACAGATATTTGTTCTTGGGACAGAGCCAAGAATTGTGTTGGCTGGATCTTTCCTAAGATTCTGGATTACCTCATTCCTCAACAGAATTTGTTGATTATATCCTTAACCATTTTTGCTCCTATAAACTATTTTTATAAAGATGTTTTGGGTTGGGGCAGCTCTGGTAAGTATTTCACAGCTCAGGGATATAAATCTCTTCATTTGCCCCTTACTTCATGCATTCCCCCTGCGATTTGGAACTCGGTCTAGTCCTCCTCTTGTTTGCCGAAGGTGAATTTTTTCACCTGGATTCTTTTGCACAGAAGAGCGTTGACTGGAGAAAATTTATGCAAGCACGGGTTCAATGGTCCTTTTCAATGTTGTCTTTGCTATTCAGGAGTTGAAACTTCAGATCGCATCTTTATGAAGTGTGTTTTTTCTCATCAGGTTTGGGATACGGTTCTCCACAACCTCTCTGCCACGCCTTCTTCTCATTTGTCAGTCATTGCTTTGTTCTCCTCTTGGCATGAGCGACTCCCCAAATGGTAAGATCGAATTCTTGTCGGTGTGGAATGGAAGAATCTTTGGCAGTCTATCCCGAAATTCATCTGGTGGTTGTTGTGGAAAACTAGGAATGACGGGATTTTTAATGGCAAGCAATCAGGTCGAGAGATTGTGGCTCAAAAAATAAAATTGCTCATTTCAGAAACAGTTTGTAACTCTCCCTCCACGATAGCAATGCTAGATGAGGTTTACGATTGGCTTGGAAAATGTTCTTCTGGCATAAAAAATTCGGTTTCCAGCAAACCAATATGCTCTCCACATTGGCGAATCTGTTGTAATGAATCTGAATTTTTTAATATGTAGATGAAGTCCTCCTCGGCTTGTATTTTCTTTGACGGTGCGTTTAAGGGCAACCCGGGGATATCCGGAGTTGGGGGGCTATTAATTTTGCCTGACAGCTCATCGGAAACCAGCTTCAGCTGGGGACTTGGTATAATGTCAAATAACCAAGCCGAGAGTTATAGTCTTCTTAAAGCATGTCAATTGGCAAAGGAGGCTGGATTTATGTCAATTCAAGTGTTTGGAGACTCAGAACATTTGATTAAAAGGTTAAATTCGGATGGTCTCTTTAACAATCCAGCATTGAATTTAATTCTGCAGAGAACTCGAAATATAATGAAAGAGTTTGAAAAGGCTGAGTTTTTTCATATTCTACGAGAATTAAATGGAAGGGCAGATTCTTTGGCAAATAGAGGCTGCTTTCTGGCTCAAGGCCACCTTAGTCTTAATGGTGAAATCAGTGTCTTTCAGTCAATACCTTAAGTTCAACTCGGTGGTTCTTCTTTCTTCAGCAAGAAATTGTATATTCTTAAATTTTTGTAGTAGTTATCATATTTGGTTGTAAATGGCTGAAATGGCAATTACTCTTTCAGTTTTGTTTTTTTTAATGAGAAATAAAAAAAAATAGTCATTTTTGTTATAAAAAAAATTAACCAATAAAAGTCATTAGTAAAATTATTTTTTTATTATATTGAAAAAAATAATAAAATTTGCTATATTAAACATTAAAATTATTTTTTTATTATATTGAAAAAGATAAATAAGGTTTACTATGTTAAACATTAGATATTTAGAAAAAATAAAAAGTCAAATAACTAACATAAAGTCAATCGTGAACTCAATGCAATGTACCTAATCATGATTACCATAGAGGCTTGAAAAATGAAATCTCCACATTTAGTACATGTTAAAACATATTTTCCTTAGTTTATCCCCAAACATATTCTAAACGATATATCTTACAATGTTTTACTTACTTTATTTAATAAATATGTTCTCTAAGAATGTATATTATAATATTTATTTTATTTAATATTTAATATAAATTATCAAACTTATTCCAAAATGGATTCAAGGATTAGCAAAAATCAAACTCTAATAAACATAAAACAAAATCCCATCCAATCACTACGCTATTTCCACGTAAACCTACTTTATTACCTAACCATGTTCTTTCATTCACATGACTAATAAGTTTTTAATAAGTTTTTTTTTTCTTTTAACTAAAACATGTTCTTTCATGACAACATTTTCGTTACTTTATCTTTTTCTTTTTTTTTAGGAAAAAATGCCATCTTTTGATATTCAAAATGAATCAAAAAAACAAAATATACAGCAATCAGTAACATGTCAGATGTTTCCTTACTTTATCTAATAAACATGTTCTCTCATAGTACATATTATAACATTTACCTTCCTTTATTACGTAAACATGTTATTTCATTCACATAAATCTTCTTTCGTTAACATGATGTATTTTAGTTTTTTTCGTTAATTAAAATTTAATTTAAATTTTTATCATTTAATAAAGTAAAGAAGATTTAAAATGTTCACTAATTTATATATTAATATTTATATAAAATAATGATTTATTTATTGTGGAATGAATATATATATTTATTGAGTATTTCTTTCGATGTATATATTAATTTAGTATTTGTAGATTTATTATTCATTAAAATGATCAAATCTAATGAGATGAGAGAGAAAAAAATGTAAACTCAAAGAAAAGTTTGCACTTTAATAACATTATCTTAACATTATCTCTTTAAATGGATTTGTGTTGTAGTCACATGTAATTATTTAACTATTAGTATTTTTATAAAATTACAATCCAGTTATTAGTATTTTTTTTTATATCCATGATGATAATGATAATGATGGTTATTAACATCCACTAAGACTATTTGGCTTATTAGACCTTAAAAAAGTAAGAAATCATTTGGTTTTCTTTAAATTTTATTTCTGTACTTGAAATACTTTAAGAGATGAATTCTTATATCACCATAGTTGAGATGAGCTGAAACCTTAGGCACACAAGTATTGAAACAAACGTTTTGAAATTGTGATTTAATGTGGGTATATGTAGGACAAATGAACAAGTCTTCAAAAAGCTGTGGAAATTTAATATTATGTAACACATTTCATGTAACCGCCACAAAAGTATAAAATATTTTGATGAATCCAAATGAACAAGTCTTCAGAAACTGTGGAAATTTAATATTATGTAACACATTTCATGTAACCGCCACAAAAGTATAACCAAAAAATACTTTCAGCGTTGTCGGGGATCGAACCCGGGTTACCCACGTCATAGGCGGGTATAGTANAACAACTGATCAATAATATCTCTGGATCTAGAAGATCATGCTCCATAACCAACAATATCCCACTTGGAGACTGATCACAGTAACTACACCATTGCTGCACTTACTGGACTATGCTCTGGACCTTGGACTTGGAAAATTTCTTATTTTCACCTTCATGCTTGAAGGCCAATATAAACCAATCAAGAACTTAGTTTCTCTCTGGTTACTCCCTTCATCAACATGTCTGCAGGATTCTGGCTAGTATGTATCTTTTCCAACTTTAATAGTTCTTCATCTAGAACATATCTTATGAAACGGTACTTGAGCTATATATGTTTAGTATTCGAATGAAACGCCGAGTTCTTTTATTCCAGTATAAAGTGATTTTCATCTTAAACCCTCTTATATCACAAACATGGCAAATTCTTTCGTCCCACAAAATTTTAGGAATTGTCCACGGCCCTATTCCACTATGGAGTTAGTGAGAATTTATTTTGATTTTAACAATGTTTATTTTCTTCTTTATACTATTTGGGAGTAAACAATTCTATGGTTATTAATATAAAATGACAAATATTTTTTAAATGTCGAGTATCAAACACTGTAGATCCATCTTAACTCCAAATCTATCATGCGTCGAGAGGAATCAAATCCCTCGATGTGTAAGCCTTTCTTCAAATCTTCGCACCCTAACAACTTTTTCCACCTCGAGGGATTTTATCCCTCTCAACACATGATAGATCAAGAGTTAAGATGAATTTATGTTGGTTGTAGTACCATTATGTTTCTCGTATGCCTATTCGCATTTTATTATAAATTGTTTGATCTCAATATGTAATGTAATTCACCCCATCTTTAGCATACTCAATGCAACAATATTTTTTGTTATTAATTATTCTTTGTTGCCACATGTTAAGTCCATGTTGATTATGAAAGGAATTACAAATCTCCCTCAAGGCATATCACAAAAATATCTTATTTATAATATTTTTGCTTTCAATTACTTTATATATGTACAGCTTGAGTGGGCCTAATGGTTAAGAACACATGTTCCCCCCTAGGAGGTCACAGATTCAAATTTGAGGGATGGGTGTAGGGTATGTACACCTTTGTAGACTTTAGCAGTTGAATCATTGCGTGGAGGGGGTCAATTGTTGAAATATGTAATTATGGATTGTGTTGTAATGTTAGTGCAGTATCAAACGAAAACATAAATAACTCTAACATTATAAAATAGAGTAATCCCACATGCATCATGTAATAAAATCTATAATTACCATTCTTTATATGAAGGAGGTGGAAAGTTACTTATCTCACATGTGTTATGGGATGTAAATATTCCATACATATAGCTATATAATATATGTGAGGGATACCCTTTTAAGCATGTTGTGACGTAAATGTAGTGATATGTTATTCATCACACATCATATGTTGCGTATGTCATTTGTACATGCATGATTGTGATGTGAAGTGAAGATGGAGTGTGATGTGATGCATATGTGAGGATGTCATGTATTGTAAGATGGAGATTTCTGCACAGGAAGTAGATCTTGCTACAGGATAATTCTCACAAGCATGCACAAGGAAAATAGAAAGAAGAATAGAGACTGAATCACATGAAGAAGAGATGAATATTGGAGTGTGTCCTTCCATTGAATAATGATGAATAATAGTGTACATAAATAGTACATCCCTCATAGGTAAAATTGAGTTGCATAGGAGGCAACTCATCTAGCTCATAAAGCAAACTTACTAAATATAATAAACCCCCATAGGTGGCTAAAGCACTGTCCTAATCAGTCAAGGACCTCATGAATTAACTAAAGCATGAGTGAGTTGTCAAGTATGATGGAAAAATATGCTAATCCTGTAATCTAGAGAGAAAATCATGGAGGATGGGTTGGCAACAAAATATAGCAGTTTCCTCGTAGACTAGCTTTACCTTATCCACTAAAAAGCAGGAATAAAGCAATAAAATACATAATCTGCAGGAAGGCACAATTACTAAATCTAGCAGTCAATAAAGTGGGTAGGATCAAACCAGAATTAGGATAAAGGCGCTCTTGGGATATATATGGCAAGTGTGGACTAAATGGTGCAAGTGGATTCCAACTATCTAGGCTAGTGGGTAGGAAATCAATTAGAAATGATTAAATATTTCATCCTAAGTATGAAGTGGGTTTATAATATTCCCACACCCCCCTTTAAGTCTGATTGTATAATGTTTATGTCAGAAATATAGATGCATATATATGCATATAGGACCCAACAACAAGGCTATGGTCTCCCTTTACAATTATCCATGTCCAGAAAAGTGAGGAAAGAGGCAAAACCACATGGGGAAAATCCTCCCTTGATAAAGGAGAAGGCACAAAGTTTGAACAAAATGTCTTCACTAGGTCTTTATCTTCACTTGAATGAGCTAAATGAACTACTTCTGGTGAGATACTTGATGAAGAGGTTTGTAGACTCCGTGATCATGCGCCACAGTGTAGTATCTGCAAGAAGGAAGAGGAGAGACTCCTTGTATCTCATCATCTAATGAAGTAGGAGAATTATTTGCATGCTTGTTCTTGTTGTCATACTTTGATATGCAAACAAAATCTGAAAAGGAAAAGAGATGTGTGCATACTCCTTCCCAAAGAGTACAAAAAATAGGACAATCAGTTACACAATCAGTTCCTTGCATAGCTGCAAAATAGTGATGTGGATCACATATCTTTCTTCCAAACTGATGTATCACCTTCCCAAATTTGAAATGAGGCTGAAAATACTCTGATATATCAAAAATATTATCATATGGAACAACAAATACCAAAGTTTTAATGTCTCCATAAGGGTATAGGGCTAAGGTAGGAGAATGATGAGCAATTGGGGAAAACTAATGGATGTAAAAATTTGAATGATGGATGGACTTGAGATCTGAACCATAAGTGTTTAGAACATATCCAAACATGTGTAATATCAGTCCAATGATGACTAAGTTCATGGATAACCAACCAGTGAAAGATAAGCAAGATTTGAAACCATTTAATATAAGTAATATTGCATAAGAAATCAACGAGGAACCAACTAGTGAACTCGGGGTTTGTATAGTCTTAGGAGTATTCAGCGGTATGGTATATGGTATGGATGGTGTTATGAATGGTGTCATAACATGCATATAAACCTGAAAACATGCTTCTAAATCAGAATTATAATGGACTGAGGAAGAGCTTCTTAAAGACAAGTCAAGATCTAGTGAAAATTCACAATCATTGGGAGATGAATCTAGTAAACTAATAGGTGGATCATTTAAGAAGGACAATGAGATTTTTTATTCTGATATATCAGAAAGAGAATCTATATTAGAGATATGAGTAAAGGATTTAACTTTGGCACTCAAGGCATAGGTGATATTACCTTGGGACTGTGCACTATGACAATGTTATGAGGATTCAACAAGCTTCTCTAGCTCATCTGGAACTTCAATGTTATGCATCTCAAGAAGCTGAGGCATGATGTCCATATTCTTCTTTAAACATTTCTTCTATGGATTAAATCCCTTGTTGCAATAAGAACACTTGGATGTGCTCCCTTTCTTCTTGACTTTCTTCATTGAATCTTCATCAGTAAGCTTCAAACCTTCATCTTCAATTTGACTTTGGATTTCTTCTCTTTAACAATTTTCTTATCTTTTGATCTTGCACTCTTGCTTCCTTGAACCATAAGAGCATGATCCTTGCCATTAGAGGATCTAAGAGAACCCATATGGATCAATTTATCTTGCTTCTTTAATAATGAATCAAATAATGTACACAAAAAAGGCATTTTCCAATTCGAAATAACAAGCCTAGTAGCATGAAAAGTAGACACAAAAACTGAGTATTTAGGACCCAATTTTGATAGAATGGAAAGGATCAATTGATCTTCTTTCTTCTCAATCCCACGTTGCTTGAGAAATAGAACAAGTGACTTGAATTTTGTGAAGAAACCCTCAATAGAATCGAAACTGCTTGGACTCAATGAGAATAACTCATTCTCCAACTAATGCACTCTTAACTCATCTTGAACTTCAAAGAGAGACTCAAGTTTGGTCCATACTTGGTTTGGAGTGGTTAAGCCATCTAGACGAAAGAGTAGATCAGAGAAATAGAGAGACAAAGCAATCCATAGGATTCATCCAACCTATTATGCCACTTAGCTTTCTCAACAGCAGAATTTGGTTCATTCTCCAAAGCCATAGAAACTCTATAGAGTCCCTTACTACGCAACATAATGCCAATATTGGCCTTCCATTCATAACAGTTGAAGGGATTTAGGATCATATATGAAGAATAATCCATACTAATATGTTGATGCGTTCAAGGAGATAGTCTCTGTAACTTGCACAAATAAAACTAGGAGGAAATCTTGTAAGCTCAATACAAGCTCTTCTTCAGAGAGGGATAGGAGACTGGATGCACTCTGATAGAGAGAAATAATATCTCCTCAACTCTGTAGAACTTGAACAACATTGTGCTTTGATACCATGTAGAAATTGCAGCTCTGATACCATGTAGTAATAGAGCCTTGATGCAAAGAAGAAGCACATGAAGTAGATCTTGATACAGGATCATTCTCACAAGCATGCACAAGGAAATTAGAGAGAAGAATAGAGACTGAATCACATGAAGAAGAGATGAATATTGGATTGTATCCTTCCAATTAATAATGATGAGTAATAATGTACATAAATAATACATCCCTCATAGGTAAGCTCGAGTTGCATAAGAGACAACTCATCTAACTCATAAATCAGACTTACTAAATATGATAAACCCCCATAGGTGGCTAAAGCACTTTCCTAAGTAGTCAAGGACCTCACAAATTAGCTAAAGCATGAGTGAGTTACCAAGTATGATGGAAAAACATGTTAATCCTGTAATTTGGAGAGAAAATCATGGAGGATGGGTTGGCAACAAAAGATAGCAGTTTCCTAGTAGACTAACTTTACCTTATCCACATAAAAGTTGGAACAAAACAGTAAAAGACAGAATCTGCAAGAAGGCACAGTTGCTAAATCTGGCAATCAATAAAGTGGATAGGATCAAAAACCAGAATCAAGATAAAGGCACTCCTGGCGTATATATGGCAAGTGTTGACCAAGTGGTGCAAGTGGATGCCAACTATCTAGGCCAATGGGTAGTAAATTAATCAGAAATGATTAAATATTTTATCCTAAGTATGAAGTGGGTTTATAATATTCCCACAATAAAAAGACCTACATTTCTCGTGGATGTTTCCCCATTTGGGGTTTTGCCATGTATATCCGGTGTTTCATTTATTTTCTCTTGTTTCTTACATGATTATTGTTGCTTGTATGAATAGAAGGATAAACTAATAGAATCTTGCTTTGCATGTTAGCAAACATATTGTTATATGTTCATGCATATTCTCAATATTATAACATGGTATGAAGTCTAGTTACTATGCTCTACCTTCTTCTGTAATTTTTGTTGATTTTTTTCTACTAGCAACAATTCTTCAAAAAATTATTGGGTCCTTCATATCTAGTAGTTTGTCATCCTATCTACCAAACCCTTGAGGTTATTCTTCATATTTGGGCATTTTATACATGTTTGAGTTTTTTTTTTTAAACCCCAACCCTCACAATTTTTTTTTCAACTTTTTTCAAGTTTCTCTTGATTTTTTTTGTAGAAGTGTATTGCATTCCATTGTATACTAACTTGCTACTAAGGATCTAGTGTTTTTGTAGTAGAGTTATTGTATTTTCGGCTGTAATTGTGTCTTGTTGCAAATTTCCATACATGATGTCGCCTAGTTCGCAACTTTCTAATTTTTTGATAAGTTTAAGGCATAAACACTATTTTGGTATGAGGAAGTGTGTGCCATGGGCCTTTCCTTCAACAAAACCGTGTCTCATTCATGCCCTTTATGTACGGAAAGTGTGTGCACATATTTTTTGACAAAAAAAATGTTGAATCTAATTCTCTTATCTCCATGCTCTAACTAATGTTAGACTTTGGATCTTGTGAGAAATGTATAGTTTAATCACTATTATTTTGAAAATCTTATCATTATTAGCTTGTTGTCTTTTTGCATTAGGGTTTATGTTCTTAGTTTAATCATCATGTTTTTATAGATTTTTTTGTTCTTCTTTTACTTTTCTCTAACCTTCTTGTGAGGGATATTTTTTGACATTTTTAACATGCATATATCTCTAGTATATTATCATGGTGACTAGAATAAATGGACCTGTGGTTAAGGCTTAGTTGTTTGATGGCTATATTTTCGTATCTATAAGTGACATCATTTTTTATTTGATCATATTTTGTTGAGTATCTATCTTGGTATCATATTTTGCTCGCTATTTGTATAATCTTGCTAACCCTTGTTTGTGTAAAAGCAATTTCATATGCTTCTCTATATTTCATAGATCATGTTGTGTATTGAATTCTTGGTCATTATGACCTTATCATATTCATTATATCATATACTCTTGGAAGTTCTCTGAGAAGATTATCTTTTTGTTTACTTCACTTTCTCCACATGGGTATTTGTGAAGAGTTGTGGGACAATTTGATTCTATCATTCTGTTGAGGCCTGGAAAATCGCAGGTAACAATAGTAGGTATTCTCCCCAATAAACGTTCTCAACTAGCTCGTTATTGTTTGGTATGGGGAATCCGTCCGGTTTACGATCCGACTACTGTAGATCAAGTAACAATTAAAGTGTTTTTATCAGTTACGGCCCGGTCCACCGTAGGTTTATTTTTTAGTTTTTTTATTATCTTTATGTATGGTGTGCAAGTGCCTAACTAAATGCAGGCGATAGAGATAATGAGGAGGGTCACAACGTGATGCGCAAGTTCTTACCTCTCTCGCTTCTAAATCACAAATAAAGCGAAACTAACTAAGACTAATTAATCTATCCCTAGGGAGCAATACTGTAATTAATGATGAGTAATATATTGTATAACATGTATTAAGAAAATTACAGATATCTACTAACCTTTCTGAACACATGAATATCAATAGACATATGAACAAAGAGATAGCTCATTGTTAATTAAAACATTCATTACTCAACTATGATGGTGGAAATTTCATAGAAATAAACCAGAGCACATTCACAACATGAAAGAATTCATAAGTTAGAACGATCTCACAGTTTATGGAAACAAGTTGAAACAGAAACAGTTCACATCCAACTAGCCCATGGCAAGCATTTGAAAATCCACAGTGTTTTCTCCAGCCGAAAAATAAATCTCTTTATTATAAGATGAATTAGTTCTCCTTACAATATTAATCTTGCCCCAAGATGGTCTGAAAAAAGGTCCTTTTCTAACTAAAACTTGCCTATATTTATACAAAAAGCAAAAACTCTTGGGCTGCCCCTTGCTGACTTTTGGGCTTCCAACCTTTCTTTTAAAAAAATTGTCTTGTAGCTTGTGCACAAAAATAAATATAAGATATTACATTATTTATCAATATTCCAAAATGTCCCACTAGGAGTGCCCAGCTTGTTCGTTCATGAACGTTCTCCATATATTTGCCTCTGCTGCTATATTCTCAAAGCCAGAAGGTTCAAGAAATTTGATAGTGATCTCGTGCTGAGCAGCCAGGGTTTTAATACCCGCTATCCTGGCAGGAATCAAGCGTAGTTGGTCTTCTAGCAAATGAATGCTCACAGCTGCGTGTGCTACTTCAGTCTTTAGTATCCTTTCGTCCAACTCCTTGACTCGCTGGATGGCTTGTTCATCTTCGCTGCGTTTGTCCTATAAATGTTTCAAAAACATTTCATGTTCTGGTAGTGCTTCCAATCTCTTCGCAGCGGAAGTTTGACATCAATTGTAGGTCAGAAGCACTCTCCTACAAAATTCAGCACATGCACCTTGTGTTCTCTTCACTGCCTTTTTTAATTCTTCTGTTGCTTTATTGGCAAACTCAATCAGCTCATACTCTTGCTTTATTGTCTCCTAATCTTTGACAAGTATATCTGAGGGATGTTCTTTGTTTGCTTCTACTCAAGCCATCCTTCCCCGCAGAGTCTCCAAAATATCCTAGGTTCTATTCAAAAAATATGAAGTTGTACTTACAATCTCTTATAATCTGATGTCTATTTGCTGGACTTTAAGTCTTTCTTCCGCTATCTGCAGCTATATCCGATGAATCGCCCTTCTAAGCATAATATCATGCTTCTTTAAAGGTTCAATATCAACCTTTTGCTCAATAGTTGATTTCAATGAAGCTGCAAGTGAACTCTTTTCTTCCTCCAAGGCTACTATTTGAGTCTCGTATAGCTTAGACTTACCTTCTGTGGTGATCTTCTACTCCTCTAGCTCCGTCACTTTACTTTCTAATATGATCTTTTATTTATTTAGCTCTTCAACTGATAACTAAAAATGAATTTTCTCAGCCTCCATACTCTGTTATTGCAGTTGTAGTTTTCCCAACTCTGCTGAAGTAGCCTGAGAATTCCTCTCCATATTTTTTGCAGATACTACTAGAGCATATTTATCTACTTGCAAGGTCTGACATTCTGCCTTTGAAACTTTGACCTCACCGATAATTTCCTCATATTTTCTCTTCAGATTTTGGCTTTCACCCCTTTCCTTCTTCAAAGTTTCTTCCAGTTGGGCCACCCTTTTCTGAGACTGCTCGAGGTCAGTCATGATCCTATCCACATTGTCTTTAGTGGCTAGGGTTAGAGCTACCCCAGCCCTCTCTAGTAATCGTGGATATTTATGTGTACCATGAACTATTGTTTTGTCAGTTACCATCATTCCTGGTTTACCCCCAGTGTCCACCTTCTTTTCAGTTCTCTTGACAATTCTCTTTTTTTCTTTATCGTAAAATATAGTATTGAAATCTGGTACCTCCTCCCCTTCCGTAGGCATGAAAGGAATTAAATCCAGTCCAAAAAATGACCCTGAACCTTTTTCTACTGTGCTGCTAGAAGGAACAACAGGCTCTAATGGGTTACTATCAGTCTGATCTTGTTCTTGGTCCGTAGGGTCTTCTCCTTCTAGTATCTATGTTCTTGAGCTTTCAGGTGCCTTTTATGTTTGTTGTTTCTCCTTTTGGACACCTTCTAATCTTAACCCTTCACTATCTACTTGCTTTTTCTAGATTTCATCTTCTTATTGTTCTTTCCTTTCTTCTTCAGCCTTCTTGGCGGCTTCCTCAGCTGCTCACTTCTTTTCTTCCTCTTATGTCCTTAGCCAATTTTTTGCTTACTGTGCAATCTTGTTACCTCGTCCTCTCTCTTCTTTGCTTCTTCTTCCTCTTGCCTTTTCTATTTTTTAGCAAGATTTCCTTTAACACCCACAATTGTTATTTTTTGCTTGAATGTTTTTCTAAGGGTTGTTATGTTCTTAGTGTTGCGGAAAGTCTCCTCGTCTTTGTGCCAAAAGTCTGTGTACTCAAAATGTACTCCAAATTCCTTGAAATAATCAGCTACTTTGTTTTTGGAATCATTTCTATGAAAGTTCATTTCACCGAAGTGAAAGCGTTCTAATTCCTTGACAAATTCTACCGCAGTCTTCACCCTTGAAAATTTGTAACTCCCAACGAAAAAAGGCACTGCAAGATATACTGCCTTTTTCTGTTCAAACATGAAATTCCCTACTCCATCAATATATACCTATCTAACAGCTTCTTTATGGAGTACATAATCAGTAGCATATCTCGGGAGCAGAGAAGGGGATCTCGATCCACCATACATCCTTAAATATAAGCCATCCTATGTTAAATAATAACTTCCAAATTCTTGCATAACCTTGAAGGCTTCTTTTGACATGCAATTGCATTCTTCCAAGAAGATCAAAGTGTATAGAGGCATGATGAAATGCTCACAGATCTCCTTATAATAGGCGTAGTATTTGTGAGCCCAAAATAACTTGTAAGCAGCATATACTGGAGCTTGATCCTTATCCCAATGGCATTTTAGTGCAGGGAAAGATTGAGTGCATAGAATATAGTCGATCAAAATAGAACTCATGTATAATTCAGACTTCTTTTGGGATACTCTGCCCAATGCTGCGCTAATGCAAGCTAACACGCTATTTGACACTATGCTTGCCCAGTTAAAAATGGTCCCCTGTGTAGCAACATGATAGATAACAGGTATCCAACCAAACTTAAAACTTTTCCCATCAGCTCTCCCAAAGATCTTGTTCAGCATTAAAATGATGAATCTATATGGGGTACGAAGAGTTGATGTCTCATAATCCCTAGAAAGTCTGGTCCTGAAGTTTTTCCCTGGGATCATCATTTTCTTTACCGTCTCTACCAGGTCCAGACCTAACTCCTTAAGCCAACCTTCAGTTAGGTAAGTCTGTGGTGATGGTAAATGATATGCCATAGACACATAAGCAGGACTGTATGCAGCATAGCCTTGTTTCTCGATATTCGCTAGGATCATCCTTGTCACATCTACCTTGGGTAGGATCAAACCTATCACTTCAGAGCATGGAAAAAGCTCAGGCCTGGTAGCCACTTTCATCAGGGCTGACCTCTCAATATTCATATATATGTACATGTCTTCAAAACCAGCATCAGGCACACTTTGGCTTGAAATCATTCTATATTCTTCTCCCCACTTGTATTCTTGTTCAACCCCAGTAGTCACTTTAGTGTCTTCATAAATGAATTCTACCTTGGTTATCACTTCTACTTCAGGTTCTTCTTCAACCACTTGGGCTTTCCTCTTCTGTGTCTTTGGCATGTTGTTGTACTGGAAATCAACCTGTAACAGTCATGCACAATTTTCTTAGTCTAACTATCTCTAGCAACTAATATAATGATAAACAGGAAAACATACAGACATTACCCACCTCTTCGACATGCATGCTAGTAAATTTATGCCAAAAAAAGTGCTTCTAAAGGAGGGAGTTAACAAAGAAAACCCTACAACACTTCGGCCTCCTAAAACCTGTTTGAAACCACTGCTATCTCGGAACCATAGTCTAGGAAAACCTACATGGCACTTTAACCTGAGGCAAAGCTCATCCTGCTACTGAATCTCAACAAAAACTCCCAAAAGTTAATCAGTTTCATCGAACTTCCTACCGATGCGAAAATTCATCTTCAAAAACCCTAGTCAGTTGTGCACCCTCCTGAATCCCACAAGAAACTATGGTTGTAGGGGATACAACTTTCTAACTCTAGGCTGAAAATGAAACAATCAAGAATAAGGTGGCGCAGATGGCGAAACGCCTGTCTATGACATTCCCTAAAACTTCGCAAGATAATCACAAGTGTACTCATAACGCTCAGCCGCGAATAGACTAGACGCTCCCACCAAAATGAAGCACTCAAGCAGTGGGCTGAGCCCTTAATAAAATAGAATCTTCCACAAGAAAACCATAAGAAAGAAAAACCCTAACCTTCATGCAAAAACCTAACCCAATCCACTTAACGGTTCAAACATTAACAAATCAAACCAAACAAATTACGGGTAGAACCTACCTAGCAATGGCGACATGAGTGACCCGGACGAGACAAAACCTTCCACAGGTGCAGAGGAGGACAAAACAAATCCTGATAGTTGCGTGCAACCAACTTCTCCAGATGGCTTCTATGGGCAAATGACAAGTCACAAACCAATACGGCATGACATATATATAACCTTGACCGGGATAGAGATCTATCGGTGGGCAAACATTTAAAACCATCGATCAGACATATAGTGTGGGAAACACCCGCAATACCAGATGCGAATGGAACTACAGACCTAGCATCGCATAAGAGAAAACTCAAAAGTCAGAGACATTATTAACTACCCTTCAGAAGCACTTGCTAATAGTCTTCCGTAACACCGGCAATAGAATGCTCTACCAACCCGGTTATCGTATGAGAAAACAAAATCACAACCCGACAGGACTAATCCCTTTGGAATCGGTGGAGAGACCGTGAAACCCTCGGATCAACTCAGGACTAGTCCTCTGCAACGTTAGGTGGGACAAAGACCAAAACATCTGGTTCGTTCTGGTCAACCAACCCGACGGCGAGATTTTTTATAATATCGGATATCGGAAAATCATTAGATGAAGGAACATCTGGTTCATCGGATATGCATGACACTAAGAAGTCGGAACTTCGACAAACCAAATCTGAGAGGATAAAGAAAAATTATTCCAATATAGCGGCAAATATTTCCAAAAGCTTCCGATAAACCAATTGGCAAACTAGACGACTCTACTTCTGCAACGTCGGAAGACTAGTCAACTACACTTCTGATATCAGAAGGCTAGTTGACTAATCATCCGAAACAGAAAAGCAAAAGACTAAGTTTTTTCCGAAAAAAAATGTGAGCCCAAATCAACTCTTGGCAAAAATAAAACATTCCTAAGCCAGTCTGAAACTCAAACAAACAAAAGGGGGGACCCTAAAAATACAATTTTATAGGGGAATAGTTGCAGCTGCAACACATTCCTTCCTATCTTAAGCACATTGTTGTGGTTATCTATGGTTCTTGAACATTCTTCCTATTTTTGGCTTATCCTTGACATTAGTAAAGTTAACCTTTTCATATCTGGGATGGTTGAAGTTGTAATTAAGAAGTAATGTAATGTAATCAACTAACATATTCCAGTAATAATGAATGAAACATACATCCATCTACTACTATAAGTCATGATGATTATCTACTTGGCACGTTTCAATGGATAGACCATTGGGGTCTTGCATTTGTAATGTAATCTTCAATAGAGTTATTTGGTTATAAAGGTTGTTTGCTAGAAATATCTCGATGTATAGATCTGTGGTTCTTGTATTTGTAATGAGGTCTATTGAAAAATTCTTGCATCTTTCAACTTCATTGTGAAGACTTACTACTTGGCACATATTCTGATAGATAGACCATTGGGTCTTGTGTTCGCAATGTAATCTTTAGTATAGTTCTTTGGTTATGAATACTATATGTTGGAAACATTTAGATGTATAGATACAGGGTTCTTGTATTCATGAAGAGGTCCATTGAAAAGTTCTTTCAGCCATCAATTGAATTATGGATGTGATGATTGTTTGCTAGCCACATTTTTTTGTTTTATTGGCCATTTGAGGTTTCTGTACATTGTTGTGGTGTTTTGTAAGAGTTCATTGTACAACTTAGTTCTAGTGCGATTTCATGATTTAGTGAGAAGTGGTTGTTATCTTCATCGTATCCACAAGGTGAAGTGCTTTCTTATTCGCATCTTATGGGGAATTTTGGAAGTTGTCGTCAAGGGGGGTGTTAAGATGATGCCACCTTCCTCTATTTGTATTCTTTATCCCAATCATCATTAAGGTAGAGTGTTGGAATACATATAGAGGACTTGTGTGGTATTGTTGGTGTAATATCAAATGAAGGCATAAATAACTCCAATATTATAAAATAGAGTTTCCCCACGTGCATCATGTTCTATAATATCTTTCTTACCACTTTTTTATATAAGAAAGGTGGAAATTTATTGATCCCACATTTGTTATGGGATGTAAATATTCCATACCTCTAGCTATATAATAAAGGTGAAGAAGACCCTTTTGGGTATGTTGTGACACACAAATGTGGTGATATGTTGTGAATGTTATTCATCACACATCGCATGTTGTGTATGCCATTTTTACACACATGATTGTGACATGAAATGAATATGGAGTGCGACATGATGCATATGTGAGGATGTCATGTATTGTAAGATGGATATTTCTGAAAAATAAGAAGACAATCATTTCCCGTGGATGTTTCCCTATTTTGGGTTTTACCATGTATATTCAATGTATCATTTTTTTTCTCTTGTCTCTTGTTTCTTACATGACTAGTATTACTTGTATGGATACAATTATAGCAAAGTACATTTTTGCTTTGCATGTTAGCAAAAATATTGTTGTATGTTCATGCATATTCTCAATATTCTAACATCCATTGTTCCACAAACAAGGGGGTCTCATATGCCAATTTGGTGTTTGGTTTGGTCATGAACTTAAAATTATATTATTATTATTATTTTTAAGCTAGTACCCACAGAGTTTCGAATCGATGACTTAACATAAGGAGTGCCTTAATAGTACACCCATTCACCATCTATTATACGCCCCGTGGGGAAACTAGATTGTTATTATTATTATTATTATTATGTTGGTATTCAAATATTTTACTTAAGAGTGAATGTTGAAATATTTATTTTATGGTCGACATGAAAATATATTCTTTGTTATTGATATGATAGGGAGCGAAGGAGCAGAGCATGAAATATGAGGGTTTGACCGGCCGCAGGCCTGGTTTGCAGGTTGTGGGGATCAAACCTATTAGAGGTTGGGATAGCATGATCACTGGGAGACTGTGCAAGGGCACGTTGCTTGTGTATGGCGTGATGGGAAGGGTTCACATTCTTTGCATTGGGCGACAGTTTCTTCCTGGCTAGTTTTGGGGAGACACTCATTGTGGAGTTGTTACATGTGGTAAAACTATTTTTACTACATGCCTGACTGTTACCTACTGGTTTTTACTGTTTACCCCTTGTTTTAGGTGCAATGGCTGATGAGGAGTTGGTAGAATACTCTTGTGAGGAGGAAGGCATTTTTTGGCAGGGGACAGGTGGATGTTTTTCGGATGAGGTGGAGGTCTCACCTCATTCTTGGGTTGAGGGCTTTCCAACTTTACCCTCACCTGTCGTTGGCGAGGAGGGGTTTTCACCATCTACCTTGTTACTGTCCTCACCGTCGTCGTTTCATCTCCCGGAGGTGTTAGCGGATCTCCCTGGAGAAGGCTTCGGTGGATTAGGGTTTGGGAGACCGAGATGTGTGGTTTCTTCAGCTCTAGAAAAGGTTTTGATTGGAGGTGAACCGAATGGTAGTGTTGAGTTGTCGGGGTCGATAACTGATGGGGTTGGAAGGGGTGTAACTAAACCGTTGGATACCTCAGACTGCGAAGAACAAAGGGTGGGGGTTCTAGGTTTTGTGACTCGTTCTCTCGAACCATTGGAACAAAGTGGATGTGTTAGCCCAACTCTTAAAGGTTTTTTGCATCTAGGTCTAGCAGCGAAGTGGAGGGAATGGTCGGCAGCAAGGGCACTCCTAAAAGACAAAAAACCTGGGTTAAATCCAAACGACCCCGTTATAATTATGCCTTGGGGGAGGATATAGGCTGGGACAGGATTTTGCAGATGGCAAATTTTTCGTTGGTGGGGCGTGTTCTTGGGAGGAACTTCTCTATGTAGAAGGTGGTATAGTGGGTGGAGGATTGCTGGATGGAAGCGCTAGGGGAGGTCCCGGAAGTGGTTAGATTAACCCGAGGCTGGTTTGCTTTCAACTTTAAACATCGGGAGCACCTCTAGTGGGTACTTAACCGGAATTGGTCTCTGAACCACACACTTATGTTGTTAAAACCTTTGCACCCTTGATTCGATGCAAGCAAGGAGCGTGTGGACATTGTGCCACTCTGGGTTAGACTTCCGGGACTTCCTATGAATTATTGGTACGAAGAACATTTTATCAATATTGGAAACATTTTGGCAACTTTTCTAGAAGCATATTTGTCCTTTAAGGAAATAAAATTGATGAGGGTTGGTAGAATTCTGGTAAGTATCAACATTAGGGAAGGATTAGCCGAAGATATGTTGCTAACCTGGGGACCGTATCAGATAAAGCAGATCCTAGATTACGAGAATCTGGTGCATGCAATGCTATGCTTATGGGCATCCTGCGACTGACTGTAGCTTATATGTCCGAACTCTTAATGGACGTAGACATCAGCGTGGTTTGAAAAGGTTTGGTATGGATGGTAAGTGCTCAGCTCCATCGTCACCAAATTCAACACCTGTGGATCCGGTGAGCGAGGATATTGAGGACGACAGTAATGAGGAGGAGAATTTATTATCTCTACTTGTGGTGGAGGTGGTCAGAACAATGGATGATCCTTTCCTAACAGGGGTCCCCTTTTCGGGTAATTCCTCTTTTACCCTCTCCCCAGAATCTGTCTAGACTAGATTGGGTTGAAAAGTTAAAAAAATATGATTACTACTACACAACCTTTAGAGGACTCTTTACCCATATTTGTTGCATTACTAGGGGATCCCTCTCATATTTCAGTCTCTGTTCTGACTGAGGACAGGGTTTTTTCTCCTCATTCATCAAAGGAGTCTTCAAACTCGGGGTATTTTCTTCAGTCTTGTACCAAGGTGGCTTCGAGGGGTTTTGGGAAAAATACAACTGTGACCTCTAGGGGGAAAGGAAGAAAATCTTATATTGCTAAGGATCGGTCCAAAGCAAGGAAGGATTTGTTGGAAGGCAGAGAACAATCAATTGAAAGGGTGCTTAGAGCAGCGCATGCCCATAAGAAGGGTCGCTGATGAAAATTATGTCTCTAAACTGTTGAGGCCTTGCTGGTCCCTAGAAAATATTAGCGCTCAAGAGGGTGGTAGATTTAGAACACTCTTATGTTCTTTTGCTTCAAGAAACTTTAGGAGTAGGTGGAGTGGTTAAATGTAGGTTGGAAATTTGGTTTTCGAGGTGGAATTTTGAACCTCTGGACGTTCGAGGGCATTCTGGTGGGCTGGCTGTTGGATGGAATGTTAGAATGGTGAAGGTGTTGAACCTTTGGGGTATGGAGTTAGTGCTTGGCATGACCTTTTAAGGCTCTGGAACTGGTGGATACCTTTACTGTTTTTAATGTCTATGGCCCGTATCTAAATAGGATCCCCTTCTAGGATAACTTATTTAGCAACTCTCTTTTGAGAACAGATATGGTGATCATTGGTGGTGATTTAAATTTTTATTTGGGGCAGGCTTAGGTTTGGGGGCCTCATGCCCGTGCTTATCTACTGATGGATTACTTCACTCAAAAAATGGTAAAAAAGAATTGGTTGGACATTGAACCCATCGAGCTCAAACCTACTTGGAAATATAACAACTGTGGGGAGGGGAGAGTGGCTAAGAGGCTGGATCGGTTTTTGGTGACTGAAAAGGTGGTGGAGAGAAACCATTACATCAGACGGGTGGGGTGTGGTGGTCAGTCTGACCATTTACCTATTTTTCTGGAACTTTGGAATGGACCTGTTAAACTGCCAAGCTATTTGAAATTTAACAAGACTTGGCTGAAAGATGAATCTTTTTTCACTTTGATCTCCACTAAGTGGATTCCTTTCGATCCTGATAATAGGATTTCTGCAGCATTCCAGTTTGCTGCGAACATGCATAATTTAAAGGATGTTATTAAAGATTGGGTTGTAGAAAAGAGACAGAGGGAGGACAGTGAACTGAAACAAATTGAAAAAGAACTCTCTGAGATCCTTGATAAAGAAGGGGGGGGGGGGTTGTTGAATCAGGTGGACAAAGATTTGTTGATTAGACTGGAAGGGAAAAGGAACATCCTGTTATTGGAGAAGGAGGAGACCTGGAGATTAAAGAGTAGGGCTACATGGTTGGAATGTGGGAATGACAACACTAATTTTTTTGCTTGTGCCAGAGGGAGCAAAGCAACTAACACTGTCTGGAGCTTACTAGATGAACATGGAAATTCACATGACACGTTTGATGGAATGGCTAGTGCAGGGGTGGAAAATTTTAAGAACCTTTTTAAAGCCCCTGCCCAAGCGTCCATTGTAGAAGTCATTAGAATTCCACAATTATTCCCAAGGTTCATGGAGGAGAATGAAAATTTGTCCTTGATGGAGGAAGTCACTGAAGGTGAACTAAAGGTGGTTCTTCAAAGTTTTCAAAAGGATAAAATCCCAGGTCCTAATGGGTGGACGATTGAATTCTTCATTGATCTTTTTGATCTCTTGGGAGGAGATTTATTGAGGGTTGTGGAGGACACTAGAATTTCTATACGGATTCCTGTCGGTTTCAATTCGAATTTTATTGCTCTTATCCCAAAAGTTGATAATCATGTTACTCTGAAAGACTTCAAACCCATTTCACTCTGTAGTTGCATCTACAAAGTGGTGTCCAAGGTGATTGCTCGAAGACTCAAGGGGATCTTGTCATATCATATCACTGAAGAATAGTTTGGGTTCCTGGAGGGGAGACAGATCCACAAAGCCATTGGGGTTGCTTAGGAGGGACTCCATAGCATGAAAACAAAAAATATCAATGGGGATATTATAAAAATTGATCTTTCCAAATCATATGACAAGGTAAGCTAGTTATACATTCGTATGTTGCTGACACATCTTGGTTTTGGAATTGCTTTTATCAGGTGGACTATGAGCTGCATCACAACTGTTTCTTTCTCAGTTTTGATCAATGGTGTTGCTTCTCCTTTCTTCCATGCTGAAAGAGGGCTACCCACTATCTCCACTACTCTTCTTGTTAGTGGCTGAAGGATTGAGTAGGTCTCTAAGGGAGGAAAAAAGACTTGGAACCTTGAAGGGTATTTAGATTTCTCAGCAGTTGCATTAAACTCATCTACTATTTGTAGATGATGTTCTAATTTTTGTTCGGGATCCACTAGAGATTCTAATACCATCGCGGAAATTTTGGGGATTTTTTCTAAAGCCACTGGGATGGAAATAAACTCTGGGAAGTCAACACTGTCCATCCATCTGTTGAGTGCTGAAGAATTACATGTTATGACTAGGTTTTTTCCCTTCAATCTGGAAGGTCTGGACAGTGGTCTGAAGTGTCTAGGGTTTTGTTTAAAACCAAATGATTATCAAAAACAGAATTGGAAATGGCTGCTAGATAAGATGGAAAAATGCCTAAAAATTTGGAGTCACAAATGGCTCTCAGGGCTAGCAGACTGGTTTTGGTAAAACTTGTCTTAAAAGCTATTCCAGTCCACTAGATGCCTCTGGCCTAGATTCCTAAAAGCATTTTGGAAGAGGCCCGTAGGACTTGCTTTCATTTTCTGTGGAGTGGTAACAGGAGGTACATGTGACACCATGGGTGCAATGGGAGAGGATTGAAGTTCCTAAACAACTGGGAGGATGGGGTCTCAAAAATATTTTCTTGTTTGTCAAGTCATTGGTAGCCAAGGGGGATGGATATTATTAAAGGCAGGAAATTTGTGGACATAGGTAATTGTACATACATACATTTCCCCAAACACTATGGAATATTGGATTATGAGTCTTGTGAAATCTCATTCTTGTGGCTCGGTCATCTGGAAATCTGTGGTTAAATCCATTGATGTGATCGAATCCAGCCTTGCCTGGAATGTGGGGAATGACAGGTGTTGATGCCTGGAAACTCTCAGGCGACAATAGTAAGGGATTCTCCCCAGTCAATGTTCCCAACTAGCCCGTTGACTGTTTGGTATAGGGAATCCGTCCGGCTACCGTAGGTCAAGTAACAAACAAGGTTTTACCGGTTGCGGCCCGGTCCACCGAGTTTTTTGTATTTTTGACTTAATGTATGAGATGCATATGCCTAATTAATCATGCAGGGTGATGAGGATGCAGGGAGCAGTCACAATGTGATGGGCAGGTTCTTAACTCTCATCTTAAGGCTCACATGCATCTATATCACATATGCAGCAATGAAATGAACTAACTATCTATCTATCTACCTATCCCTAGGGATCCCGAATATGATTTATTTATCAGTAATGTGGGTTATTCATGCATTATAAACAAAAATTACAGGTAGCTGAGATTCTTATCTACAACACATGAAAGATTAAAGATATTTCGACAATCAGATAGCCGACTGTTTCATAAACACCATACATTACTCATGGTGACATTTCCACAAAATGAACCAGAAATCATTTAAACAAGAACATAGGTTCAGAAAGTTAGAACGATCTCACGGTTAACGGACAAAAACTAGAAAAATAAAATAGTTCATCTTTCAGTCATCCACAGCATAACATTTGGAAACTCCACCAATCTTTCTCCAGCAGGCAAACCATCTTTCTTTATTGCAAAGAGAAATAGTTCTTCTTACAATATTCTTTCTAGTCTAACTGGGAAAAAGTCTCGTTTCCCTTCTAATATTTTTACATTTATACAAAAAAGGGGGAGCTGTTGGACTGCCCAAAGGTGACCTTTGGGATTCCCAACTCTTCATTTCCCATCGTTTACTTTTCCTCAAATGCCTTTACAAAATTGTTACAAAATACAAAAGGTGACCAATCCCTCACGAGGAGGGCCCCACTTGGGTATCTAGAAACTTCCTCCATGCCGAAGATTCTTTAGCAATGCCTTCAAATGTGCAGGGTTCCAAAACTGAATATTGATTTCAAATTTCTCAGCTTGGTTCCTTATAGCCTCAATCCTGGCTGCACTTAACCGAAGCTGGTCTTCCAAAAGTTGCACACTGATAGCCGAATGATCCACCTCGCTTCTCAAGATTTGATCGTCCAGGGCTTTGATATGATGCACTTTAGCTTCCTCCTCTGCATATTTCTTCTGCAAAAACTCCAAAAATGAGTCATCGTCCAGGAAATCCTCGAGCCTCTGCTCAGCCCCTATCTGGCACCGGTTGTAGGTAATGAGAAGTCTTCTGAAAAACTCGATGCATAATCCCTTTGTCTTTTTAACTTCCTTCTTGAAATCTTCAGCGGTGTTGATGGCAAACTCCACTAGGTTATAGTCCCGCTTGAGGGCATGTTGGTCTTTTTACGGTAGCTCTGCTGGATTTTCTTCGTTGTTCCCCAACCTCGCCATTCTTGCAGTCAGGACCTCTAGCACGTCCTGATATCTATCCACAAAGTAAGTTGCAGTTTCCAAGATCTCTTCCAATCGTCCATCATTCTGCAGCACTCTACATCTTTCTTCCTCAACAGCGGTCTGTAGCTGCAGCATCTTGGCTTTTTGGGCCAAGACATGCTCTTTGAATGGCTGGAGGTTAACCTGCTTTTCTCTTGCTCCCTCCAGAGCAGTTGTTAGTGAGGAAATCTGTTCCTGGTGTCCCTTCTTCAGTTCTTAGGTGTGCAGATCATTGGCCTCCAAGAGGATCTTTTGTTGCTCTTCTAGCTCCTCCACCTTTGCCAGTAGTTGTTCCTTTTCAGTTCTTAACTCTTAGTATTCTTTCTGTACTCTTTCCAGAAACTCCTGTGTTGTTTCCAGCACTTGTATTTCTCCATGGAGGGCCTGTACTTCAACTCTTGAGGAGTTCATTTCCCTTTGCATATCTTCATATTTCCTCTTGAGCCTGTTGCTTTCTTCCCTCTCTTTCCTCAATGTATCTTTCAATTGAGCAGAGGATTTCTTGGACTGCTCCAAGTCAGTTATTATCTTGCCTACATTATCCTCTGAAGCTTGGATAAATGCAGACCCGGCTCTTAGGGTGAATCTTGGATCTTGGTCTGTTCCTAACATAACAGCCGTATCCGTTATCATTTTACCAGGTAGACCTTCCGCCTCAACTTTCCTCTCTGTTCTCTTTACTATTCTCTTTGTTTCCCTATCATAATATATAGTGTTTAAATAAGGGATTTCTTCCATTTTTTTCTGAACAAAAGGAACCAGCTTGAGAGTGGGGACCATGGGAGTGCTGGAAGCAGGTACTTGTGGGTCCTGAACCTCGGGGTTCTCAACATCTTGGGTCTGCCCTCCAGCTATGTCAGAAGCTAACTATTCTGTCTCAGTCTATGTCAACTTCAACCTCTCTGCCTCCTGCTTTTGCAGCTCCTCATCGAGCTTTCTCTTCGCTTCTTCAGCTGCTTTTCTAGCTGCTTCTTCTGCCTCTTTAGCTACTTCCTGGGCTTTCTCGGCTGCTTCTTGGGCAGCTTTTCTTTTCCCTTCCTCTTCGCTGTGTAGCCACCTTGCAGCTTCTTTTGCCAATCTTTGAGCCTCTTCATTTCTCCTTTTGGCTTCTTCCTCTGCCTTAGCCTGTTCATCCCCTTTCCCACCTTTGGTGGTAATCTTCTTCTTGAATCTTCTCTTCAGTGCTGTCATGTTCGGGGCATTTTGGAAGACAGATTCATCCCTATCAAAATGGTGGGTATACTCAAAATGCACCTTGTTTTCCTTACAATGCTCCGCAACTTTATCATGGGAGTCATTTCTGTGGTAGGGCATCTCGCCAAAGTGGAACCTCTGTAGCTCTTCTACGAATTCATCAGCTTGTTTCACCCTAGTGAACCTGTAACTTCCTAGTTTGAAGGGCAAGGGAGGATAAGCAGTCTTCTTATGTTCGAACAGAAAGCTCCCTTTTCCATCCAGGAACACTTGTCTGACTGCCTCCTTGTGGATAACGTAATCAGTTGCGTACTTGGGCAGCAGGGAAGGGGCTCTTGATCCTCCAAACATCCGAAAGTACAGGCCATTTTCAGTCAAGTAGTAATCTGCGTCCTCTCCTATCACTTGCATGGCCTCCTTCGACATACAATCACACTCTTTCTGGAAAATGAGTGTGTATAGTGGCATAATGAAGTGCTCACAGACTTCTCTATAATGGCTGTGGTACTGGTGTGCCCACAATGGTCTATAAGCAGCATAGACAAGCATTCTTTCCCAGTCCCAGATGCACCTGAGACCAGGGAAAGGCTGGTTGCACAATACACAGTCTATCAGTATTGAACTCATATAGAATTTAGATCTTTTATGGGACTCTCCTCTCAAGGCTGAGGCCAAGCAAGAAGAAAGACTGCTTGATACAAGGCTGGCCCAGTTGAAGATTGTCCCTTGGGTTGCCACATGAAAAATGATGGGTATCCACTCTAACTTGAATAATCTGCCATGAGCTCTCCCAAAGACCCTATTAAGCATTAGAGCTATAAATCTGTAGGGAGCCCTCAAGCTCGCTGTATCATACTCATCCGTCGGTCTGTATCGGTAATGTTTTCCCTGCAACAACATTCTCTTAAGAGTCTCTACCAGGTCCATTCTAATGTTGTTCAGCCAATCATCAGATAAGAATACTTGGGCTTTTGGCAGTTGATAAGCCAACGCCACATATCCAAGGCTAAATGCAGCATAGCCCTGTCTTTCAACATTTTCCAGAATCATTGTGGTTACATCTTCCCGGGGCAGAATCCAGCCAATTACTTCAGAGCATGGGAACAGCTCTGGTCGCGTGGCGACCTTCATAAGAGAATATTTTTCTATGTTGGCATAAATGGACTCTTCTTCTAAGCCCATGTAAGGGACCTCTCTTCTGGTGATCAGTCTGTATATTTCACCCCACTGGTACTCTGGTTCAACACCAGAAATACATTTAGTGTCCTCATATATGTATTCTGTCTTGGTGACCACTTCTACTTTTGGCTCTTCTTCGACCACAGGGGCCTTCTTCTTTTGTCTCTTTGACATTGTGACCTCGAATTCTTCTTGCCATATATAACATTGTAACATCAAGCAATTCTAGTTGCAGACACTTATATGACAATGTGCAGCATTTTGCTTCTTCTATGTGTATCATGATAGCAATTAGTTAACAAAGCTAACCTATGTGTGTACCTAGGCTGAAATGCCCTTACTAACAGAGCTATTGAAACATGATGCGCATTGTTCAGTGACTTAGTCTATGTCTAGCATAATTGAAAAGAGTTATATACATTAAAATGTGCAATTTATCATTTCTGTAGGATATTAAACAATTCTATTAATCATATTCAAGACGGTAACAAATCTACGTTAATGCATAACAAGTCTTGGCTCTCTGCGCACACCATGGTCGCTTCGTTGTGTGGGAAAATAGTAGCTACGCGGGTTTTATCAACGACGTCACGCTTACGCACTTAGGGTTAACAAGCTAAGAGCAGGGGTACGCCCTCTTCCCCGGCCCAGGTTCGACACTGATCACGAATTGGGTTGCGCAGGACTGCGTAGGTGAAAATGGCTAGGGCTTCAAATGTGGGTAACACGCAGCGGGATGAACAGCCCCAGGCCCTACAGGAAGAGACCGTGGAAAACTAATCCTACCCAAGCATCATCACCAAGGGTGGATTGGTGCAGGCAGTGCAACGGCTGCCTGCACCGAAGCCCCCACTCGAACGGCGCAGGTTCGAATAACGGACGGCCGCAGCCAGGAAAAACCCTATGGGTCGAACAAAAAGAAAACCTCCACTGCAAACAGTACTACTACAAAATCCCCCAAATAAATATATAGGTTCGTGACTAACAGGGTTAAGGTAAAACGGCTGCAGTCCAACCTAACCCGTAGAAAACAGAACCACCCAATGCTCAAACGAAAAGATGAAAGGAAATCGAAACCTACCTGGCACTGATGTGTAACGGCGTGGAGGACTATCGAGCTTCATGGTGGTGACACCTGGATAGTGCGTACCGAAAATGGGGGACCGGGTGAGTGTGAGCAGGTGACAGCATGACAGCGACAGAGCACGGCAATTGAAAATGACAATAGAATACATAACCCCTCGACCTCGTATATATATGCATGGTCAAACTCTTGTGGTGGGAAAAGTTAAAATCGGACGTCGGAGCACTTTGTATCGGAAGTCGAAAGTAAACTTCGGTTCGCAACGGCGGAAGTCCAAAGCGCGAAGTCATCCGCGAAGACACATATGGCGAGGAAAACATCGAACGGCGGAGAGTTTTGTATTGGAAGTTGAAAGCTTACTTCTTTCCGCAATGACGGAAGGCCAAACCAAAATCCATCCGCAACGGTGGGGGTAACCGGAAGTAAATTCTAAATCGGAAGAAAACGATTAACACATCAGCAAGATCGGCGCTTCCTTCATCCACAACGGCGGAACCGTAAAGCATTCCACCATCTGCAATGGGACTTAAGCCGAAAGCAACAACACTTAAAGGCTCGAAAATTTTAGAGCTTTGGCAGCCACAACGGCGGAAAATAAAAAACTTTGGGCAAGCGACTAAAGGCTGACGCGTCGGCTGGTGGATCGCTTTATACATCGGGCGTTAAACCTCTTTGGGAGCCGCAACGGCGGAAGAAATGATCAGAAAAACTTCCGATGCAAAACCACAAAGCATTCGACATGAAAACAAAGAAATCGAAAAAAATAATCGAACTCAAACCGAAAATCTATCCGCAATGGCGGAAGAAGAAGTGACAATGGTTCCGATGCAAAACCAAAACCCAACCGATTTCGCCAACCAAATCGGGAGAAAAGTTGAAGTTAAAACTAAACATCCATCCGCAACGGTGGAGAAAGAAACGATAAGTCTTTCCGATCTAAACCAAAAAAACCGCCGATTAAAACCAATGTATCAGGAGCGAAACCAACATTAGGACTGGCTATTCAGCCGCAACGACGGAGGTTTAACCAAACACTTTCTGATTCAGACATGTTGAACATGCATCCTAAGGGAGCGATAAAGTCTGATCAAACAATGGATTACTTCAAGCATCAGAGTAGGGATCAAAACAATTGGTAGCTCAATCCAAGCATTAGAAATTCTCTTTGGGACATCAATGAAATAACTCAAAGACAAAGAACTAAACCAAGCAAAGGAGGGTCCTGAAATTTTTTTGGAATTTTGGGAAATTGTTGTAGCTGCAACAATTGGCGACTACCTGGTGAACCCCATATTTATGAATTAACTCCTTCCCAGTGCAAGATCGTCTGAATAAAAGTTGAAATCTTCTAGATGTTTGTATCCCTAGGCTGGCCAACTTAAGCATTTAAACCATTGAGAAGTAGTCTATTCTTTGGGAAATGGTAACATCAGAAATATTGCAAGTCTGAATAACTCTTTTGAGGCCAAATAAGTGAGGTTTATTTTGCCTGTCCTTAGGTAGTTTCCAGCTTGGACACCACAGGATTGTAACAGATAGTAAACAGTATCATACTTTTGTTCCTCATTCCAATGTCAATTGCACTTTTGTGCCATTAGAACTTTAGTTCTTGTGAGTCCTCCATTCACCTTTCTTACTGAATTTTAATTCAGGATACTCTATCCCATAGTGTCCTTTTGTGTGAGCGGTGAATTTTATATTTCAGCTCACGGACGGAGAGGATCTTTTGGCAATTTAGTACTTATGCTTTTGATACTTTGCTTTGATATGTCTTGTTTCTTTTAAGGAGTTTTGACTCTTGATAGCTTTTAGCTTTTTCTGAAATTATGGCATGGGATCATTTATATATGATACACTGTTTACCTTGCTTCCTTTCCGTGGGTCCTTCGCTGTTACCCCCTTGGATATTTAAGATGTGAAATGGAATGGAGCCTCAAAATAGTATTCCGGACCTTTTTACTTCTGAGTCATTTATAGGGGTTAAATAATACTTTAATGAATGCATGGCCAATTAGGAACACTGCTACTAGAAGACATTCTATACTTTAAAGCACAGTCTTTGGCTCAAGATTTCAGTTAATAAAGAACCCTGATGTTTCCATTGCAACCAATGTTTGCCTCTTTATTCAAAACCGAAAGAAATGTTAACAAAGCAATAAAAGAAAACAGCATCAAATCATATAATAAAAAAGAAAACAGCATCAAAGCATCAAAAAACGACATCAATTTATTTATGTACAAAGCAAAAGAAAAGAGAAATGTTTTTCCCACCCCTGAATATCTGTTATCTTAAGGAGTTAGAGGGTGGGATGGATTATAGACATGAGACATCTAACCATGGTCTAGCTCTGCTATTTTTGAAATTGAACACATGTCTACAATCCTACAGTCATCCCCTTCAGCCTGAGGAAGTTGAAGGAGCTCAGGCTGATAGTTAATCTTAGAGCTGGCTTTTCTTTCTGTAAGATGTCTTATCTTAAGCTCAATCAAATAATTTCCCAGGACAGAGTCAGCAGATTCATTTCCTTCCCCTAGCTTAGTGATAGTATACTTCATGTAAGGCTCTCTCAAAATCTTAATCTTATTTGGGGTACCTGTGAGAGGCAACAATAAATGAGACCAATCTGAAGCAAAATAGCCTTTTAATCTGGCAGACCAATCTCTATTGAGAATAAGCCCATATCCACTAGGTATGTCAGCCACAGTGATGTTAATAAATTGACAAATCCTGTTGTTTGCAGACAAGTGAATGAGGACATTTTTCATTTCTCCCACTACTTTGACACCTGAGCTGTCTAATTACGTTACTTCACAAAATGTGGACTCCGGCTTTCCATTAATCTTTTTGCAAATCTCCAGAGGCATAACATTCACCGCTGATCCAGAATCTACCAAGCAATTATGCACATTGTGATTCAGCATTTCTAGGGTCAAAAGAAAAGGTGGGGTATCGGCATTCTCTTCCCAACCTGGTTCTATGTCTTCTTCTCCTGGTTGGTTTTGAGTAGGCAAATCCTCTTCATGCTCTCCAATTTCATTAGTGTTTTCCTCACTAACACCTATCAGTTCTTCTACAGGTTTGACAGTCTCAGTGATTGGCTCTGCCTCTTGGTTGAGGGTATTGGCTCTAGGTGTTTTGTCCTCAACCTTCACCTCTACTTGTCTCTTGACATTCTTTTGTAGTCTTTTGATCTTCGAAATTGTTAAATCTATGTCCTTTGTCGATGTAGGTGTGCATTCAGTTTTGAGAGCATTCTCTTCAGTGTCAAACAACGAGATACCATTCCATGACAGCATAGTGTCATTATCTTGTTTCTCCATAGCCTGGTTTTTCTTCTCCTCCTTGCCACTGTTCTTGGTTACTTTAGAATCTAGCAGCTGATTCATAACCA
>LPNX011004072.1:772854-787667 GCA_001517045.1 Pseudotsuga menziesii
CAAGCTTGCGGGTAGGGCAAAGTACCATCAAGCAGCTGCCCCTTTCAAGGTATGAGGGAATAATCTACAGACAACATCTTCGTACTCCCTAACCATTAACCCTTCTACTGCTAAATACAAACTTTGCAAGTGATCATCTAGAGCAGTCTTTTCCTCAGGGTCAAACTTAGGCAGCAGCTTATCAAAACCCTGAGGTAAGTTATGCAATGGAGGCGTGAGGTTCAAAGGTGATCTAGCTCTCCAAGCAGGTAATGGGTTGGGCTGGTTCACAATCACACCAGCCATGAGTACAGGCAAAAGAACAAAAATATGAGCAAAAAGCAACGTAGGGTGAGAACAGGCTTTCTTACTTCAAAGGTATAACCGAAACTGGTAAGTACTTGGGTCAGGCTGAAAGCTTCAAAATATCTGTTGGTAAGGTAATCTTGGGAAAACTAAGTTTCCATGGCCAGCCATTCACTGGTGGCCCTCCTTCTAGCGCCAAAACTGTTGATGCCTGGAAACTCTCAGGCGACAACAGTAAGGGATTCTCCCCAGTCAACGTTCCCAACTAGGCCATTGACTGTTTGGTATAGGGAATTCGTCCGGCTTTCGGTCCGGCTACCGTAGGTCAAGTAACAAACAAGGTTTTACTGGTTGCGGCCCGGTGTTGAGGCCTGGAAATTCTCAGGCGACAACAGAAAGGGATTCTCCCCAATCAATGTTCCCAGCTAGCCCGTTGACTATTTGGTATAGGGAATCCGTCCGGTTTGCGGTCCAGCTACCGTAGGTCAAGTAACAAAACAAAGGTTTTACCAATTGCGGCCTGGTCCACCGAGTTTTTGTAATTTTGATTTAATGTATGAAATGAAGATGCCTAATTAACCATGCAGGGTGGTGGGGCTGTAAGGAGTGTCACATGTGATGCGCAGGTTCTTACCTCTTGTCTTAGGCTCCCAAGCCTCCCAATCACATATGCAGTCATGAAATAAACTAACTACCTATTTATCTATTCCCGGGGAGCAAACTGAATTAAATTATGAGTAATGGAAAGCGTGCATGCAACATAAGAGAAACTACAGTTAGCTGATATTTCTTCCCATACTGCATGAACAATTAAAGATATTTCACAACCAGATAGCCAATTATTTATGAACAACATTCATTACTCCTAGTGGAAATATTCATAAAATAAACTGGAAAAACATTCATACAAGAACATAGGTTCAATGAGTTAGAACGGTCTCACAGTTAATGGATATAAAGCTGAAAACGAAACAGTTCCTCTTCAACAAATCCATAGTACAACGTTTGAATATTCCACCAAGCTTTCTCCAACAGGCAAACTGTAATTTTTTATTGCAAAAGGAAATAGTTCTTTTTACAATATGTCTTCACCAGTCTCACTGGGAAAAAGTCCCTTGTTTCCTTCTAAGTTTTTTACATTTATACAAAAAGGTCAGACTGTTGGGCTGCCCAAAGTGACCTTTGGGCTTCCCAACCTCTCATCTCCCAACGTTCTACTTTCCTTTAATTTTTTACAAAATAGTTACAAATTACAATAATGACCGATCCGTCATGAGGAGGGGCCCACTTGACTATCTAGAAACTTCCTCCACGCTGCAGCTTCATTAGCGATGCCTTCAAAAGCACAAGGCTCTAAAAACTGAATATTTATCTCAAACTTCTCAGCTTGATTCTTGATAGCCTCGACCCTGGATGTACTCAATCGGAGCTGATCTTCCAGAAGCTGTACACTGACAGTTGGATGAGCTACTTGGATTCTCAAGATCAGATCATCCAGGGCTTTGATATCCTGCACCTTAGCTTCTTTCTCCTAGAATCTCTTCTGCAATAGCTCCACAAAGACATCATGATCTGGGAAAGCTTCAAGCCTCTCTTCCACTTCTATCTGGCACCGGTTATATGTAATGAGAAGTCTTCTAAAAAACTCGGTGCATAATCCCTTGGTCTTCTTTACTGCCTTATTGAAGTCTTCAGTGGTGTTAATAGCAAACTCCACTAGGTTATAGTCCCGTTTGAGGGCCTGCTGGTCTTTTGCTGGTAGATCCGCTGGGGTTTCTTCGTTGTTCTCCAACCTTTCTTGCAGTTAGGATCTCTAAGACGTCCTGGGATCGGTCCACAAAGTAGGATGCAGTGTCCAGGATCTCCTCCAACCTGCCATTGATTTGCAGCACTCTGCATCTTTCTTCTTCAACAGCAGTCTGCAGCTGCAGCATCTTGGTTTTCTGGGTCAATACATGCTCCTTGAAAGGATGGAGATTAACCTGCTGTTCTCTTACCACTTCCAAATCAGTGGTCATAGAAGAAATCTACTCCTGATGTTCCTTTCTCAGTTCTTGGGTGTGCAGATCATTTGCCTGGAAGAGGATCTTCAACTGCTCTTCTAGCTCCTCCACCTTTGCCAGTAGCTGTCCCTTCTCACTCTTTAGATCTTGGCATTCCTTCTGCACTTTCTCTAGGGCCTCCTGTGATGTTTCCTTGACTTGCATTTCTACTTGGAGGGCCTGTACTTCAGCTCTTGAGGACTTCATTTCCCGCTGCACATCTTCATATTTCCTTTTGAGCCTGTTGCTCTCTTCCCTCTCTTCCCTCTCGTGCCTCAATGTATCCTTTAATTGAGCAGAAGATTTCTTGAATTGCTCCAAGTCTATCATTATCTTGCCTACATTATCTTCTGAAGCTTGGATGAATGCGGACCCGGCTCTTAGGGTAAATCTCGGATCATGTTCAGTTCCTAACATAACAGCCGTATCTGTTATCATTTTACCAGGTAGACCTTCCGCCTCAACTTTCCTCTCTATCCTCTTTATTATTCTCTTCGTTGCCCTATCATAATATACAGTGTTGAAATCAGGGATTTCCTTTCCCTTTTCCTACACAAAAGGTACCAGCTTGAGTGTGGGGACCATGGGTATGCTGGTAGCAGGTATTTGAGAGGTCTGAACCTTGGGATTTTCCACCTCCTGGGTCTGTCCTGCTGCTGTTTCAGAAGCTGACTGCTAGGTCGACTTTATTCTTTCAGCTTCTTGCTTTTGGAGCTCCTCATCGAGCTTTTTCTTTGCTTCTTCTGCTTCTTTGGCTGCTTCCTTTGCTTTCTCAATTGCTTCCTGAGCAGCTCTTCTTTCTCCTTCTGTATGCAGCCTTTCTGCAGCTTCTTTCGCTAACCTCTGGGCTTCTTCATTTCTCCTTTTGGCTTCTTCCTCAGCCTTAGCCTTTTCATCCCCTTTCCCACCTATAGTAGTGATTTTCTTCTTGAATCTTCTCTTTAGTGCTGTCATGTTCGGGGCGTTCCGGAAGACAGATTCATCCCTATCGAAATGGTGGGTATACTCAAAATGCACCTTATGCTCTTTACAGTGCTCTGCTACTTTCCCATGAGTATCATTTCTCCAGAAAGGCATCTCTCCAAAATGGAACTTCTCCAACTCCTCTATGAATTCAGCAGCTTATTTCACCTTGGTGAATTTGTAGCTTCCTAGCTTGAATGGCAAAGGAGGGTAGGCAGTCTTCTTATGTTCGAACATGAAACTGCCTATTCCATCTATGAACATTTGTCTGACTGCCTCCTTGTGGACTATATAATTTGTTGCATATTTAGGCAGCAGTGAAGGTGTTCTTGATCCTCCAAACATCCGAAAGTACATGCCATTTTCAGTTAAGTAATAATCCGCATATTCTTCTATTACTTGCATGGCTTCTTCCGACATACAGTCACACTCCTTCCGGAAAATGAGTGTGTACAGTGGCATAATGAAGTGCTCACAGACCTCTCTGTAATGGCTATGGTACTGGTGAGCCCACAATGGTCTATAAGCGGCATAAACAGGCATTCTTTCCCTGTCCCAGATGCACCTGAGACCGGGGAAAGGCTGGTTGCACAATATGCAGTCTATCAATATTGAACTCATATAGAATTCAGATCTTTTTCGAGACTCTCCCTCCAAGGATGAGGTCAAGCAAGAAGAAAGACTGCTAGATACCATGCTGGCCCAATTGAAAATTGTCCCTTGGGTGGCCACATGGAAAATGATGGGTATCCACTCTAGCTTGAAGAGTCTGCCATGAGCTCTCCCAAAGACCCTATTAAGCATCAAAGCTATAAATTTGTAGGGAGCTCTCAAGTTTGCTGTATCATACTCACTGGTCGGTCTGTACCGGTAATGCTTTCCCTGCAACAGCATTCTCTTAAGAGTTTCCACCAGGTCCATTCTGATGCTGTTCAGCCAATCATCAGATAAGAAAACTTGGGCTTCTGGTAGGTGATAAGCCAACACTACACATCCAGGGCTAAACGCAGCATAGCCATGTCCTTCAACATTTCCCAGAATCATCGTGGTTGTGTCTGCCAGGGGCAGAATCCAGCCAATTACCTCAGAGCATGGGAACAGCTCCGGCTTGGTGGCAACTTTCATGAGAGCAGATTTTTCTATGTTAGCATAGATGGATTCTTCTTCGAGGCCCATGTCGGGAACTTCCCTGCGGGAAATCAATCTATATATTTCACCCCATTTGTACTTGGGTTCAACACCAGAAACACATTGAGTGTCTTCATATATGTATTCGGTCTTCGTGACAACCTCTACTTCTGGTTCTTCTTCGACCACAGGGGCCTTCTTCTTCTGCCTTTTGGACATGGTGGATTCAAATTCTTCCTGCCATATATAACATTGTAACATTGAGAAATTCAAGGTGCAGACATTTATATGACAGTGTGCATCGTTTTATTTCTTCAATTTGTATTATGACGGCAATTTGTTAAAGAGACAAATGTATGCATGGGTAGCCTAACATAGCCTAACTAATATGAACTGTTACAACCAAAGTGCAGCATTTAATGACCTTGTCTATATCTAGCATGATGCAAAACATGTCACATATAGTAAAAAATAGCAATCTACTAGATATTGAACAATTATATCAACCACGTTCAAGATGACAAGGAAATTTACATCAATAGGCCACCCAATTCTGCTTTCTATGCATGCCATGGTCCTTTTGCTGCATGAGGGAGATCATAGCAGCTACGCAGGCTTTCAACGGCGCCTTAGCAAAACCATACCCACGCCCCTTTGGTCAACAAACTAAGAATAACGATAAATTTCCTCCCACAGGCTGGGGCTTGAACGCTGAGCTCTACGGGGGTAGCTTGAAGTATATAGGTACAAAACGGCTGGGGTTTAAGCAGTGCGGGAAACAACAGTGGTAACTATGATGCTTTCTCAACGGCGCCATGCCTACACCAATGGAAAATACATGTCTCCTCCGGTAAGCCATGGGTTCGATCCTAAGCTCGACAAAGATGCGCAGAACCGCGAAGGTGAAAAACGGCTAGGGCTAAAAATGCGAGTAACGCACCACGGGATAGACAGCCCCAAACCCCTAAAGCAGTCCATGGCAGACCTACCTCATACCTATCATAACTGCGAAGGGCGGTTTGGCGTAGACGGCGTAATGGCCGTCTGCGCCGAAACCCCTCAATTCCTATGCATAGGGTAGCAAGATGAACGATGGCAGAAAAACAAAGCTGCTCTGACGGTTAAAAAAACTTTCACTTATATAAGCGTATAACCTAGCGGGTCGAGGAAAACGGCCGGGGACCTAAAACCACCGTAAAAAACCGCTAACAGCTCAAAATGGAACGGGAAAATTGATGAGGATCCTACCTAGCTATACGACGAGTATGGCGGATCGATGATGGTCCGGCTTCCTCAGCTACCACCTAGATGTAGGTACACCGACAGCGGGGATCTTCGCTACCTCAAGAAAACGACAGCTCGATGGCAACAGTGCTCAGCGAAAAATAACAATAGAATAACAATACACCGTCCCTGTATATATATATCTCTTACACGTACGAGGAGAAAATATCGGACATCGGCGAGCTTTTGAATCGGGGTCGAAAGTAATCTCCCTTCCGCAACGGCGGATGGGAAAAACGTAGACCCAGCTGCGGAGACCCGCATGGCAGAAAACAAAATCATAAAATCGGACGTCGGAAGGTTTTCGAATCGGAGGATAAAAGCTAACGTTCTTCCACTACGGCGGACGATCAAAGCACCGATCCTTCCGTTCTGGTTATACAATCGAGTAGCAGTTGTGAGATCGGACGTCGGAAGGTTTTAGATCGGGAGACGAAAGTTTGAATCTTTCCGCAATGGGGAAAAATGACATGATAAACGGTTCCGACTCAAAACTAAAAAGCAGTTAAAAAAATTACTCGGATCGGGAGAAAACCGAAAGTCACAAATCGAAAACCCATCCACAATGGCGGAATAAAAAATCATAAAAGCTTCCGATGCTGAACCAAAAAGCGTCCGACGCGAAAAACCCAACGGGTCAGAAGTTGGAGGGTTTTTCTTTCCGCAAAGCAAAAACCGTCTGCAACTGCGGAAGACCAAAGCTAAGACCCATCCACAACTGAAGAAGACCAAAACAACTCATCTTCCGATTCCAGCAAGTTTTCAAATGCGCTTAATGGCAGCGATAGGACCTGATCACATAGTGGGTGACTTAAGGCATCAGAGGAAGAAATCAAAACAATGGGTAGCTCAATCCAAGCACCAGCAATGTCTTTCTGAAAGCTCTTAGACCAATTTCAAGCAGAAAATCAAACTAATCCAAGCAAAGGAGGGTCCTAAATTTTTTTAGAATTTTGGGAAATTGTTGCAGCTGCAACACCCGGTCCACCGAGTTTTTTGTATTTTTGACTTAATGTATGACATGCATATGCCTAATTAATCATGCAGGGTGATGAGGATGCAGGGAGCAGTCATAATGTGATGCGCAGGTTGTTACCTCTCGTCTTAAGGCTCACATGCATCTATATCACATATGCAGCAATGAAATAAACTAACTATCTATCTATCTACCTATCCCCGGGGAGCCCGAATATGATTTATTTATGAGTAATGTGGGTTATTCATGCATTATAAATAGAAATTACAGGTAGCTGAGATTCTTATCTACAACACATGAAAGATTAAAGATATTTCGACAATCAGATAGCCGACTGTTTCATAAGCACCATACATTACTCATGGTGACATTTCCACAAAATGAACCAGAAATCATTTAAACAAGAACATAGGTTCAGAAAATTAGAACGATCTCACGGTTAATGGACAAAAACTGGAAAAACAAAATAGTTCATCTTTCAGTCATCCACAGCATAACATTTGGAAACTCCACCAATCTTTCTCCAGTAGGCAAACCATCTTTCTTTATTGCAAAGAGAAATAGTTCTTCTTACAATATTCTTTCTAGTCTAACTGGGAAAAAGTCTCGTTTCCCTTCTAAGCTTTTTACATTTATACAAAAAAGGGGGGGCTATTGGGCTGCCCAAAGGTGACCTTTGGGATTCCCAACTCTTCATTTCCCATCGTTTACTTTTCCTCAAATGCCTTTACAAAATTGTTACAAAATACAAAAGGTGACCAATCCCTCATGAGGAGGGCCCCACTTGGGTATCTAGAAACTTCCTCCATGCCAAAGCTTCTTTAGCAATGCCTTCAAATGTGCAGGGTTCCAAAACTAAATATTGATTTCAAATTTCTCAGCTTGGTTCCTTATAGCCTCAATCCTGGCTGCACTTAACCGAAGTTGGTCTTCTAGAAGTTGCACACTGATAGCCGAATGATCCACCTCACTTCTCAATATTTGATGGTCCAGGGCTTTGATATGATGCACTTTAGCTTCCTCCTTCGCATATTTCTTCTGCAAAAACTCCAAAAATGAGTCATGGTCCGGGAAATCCTCGAGCCTCTGCTCAGCCCCTATCTGGCACCGGTTGTAGGTAATGAGAAGTCTTCTAAAAAACTTGGTGCATAATCCCTTTGTCTTTTTAACTGCCTTCTTGAAATCTTCAGCGGTGTTGATGGAAAACTCCACTAGGTTATAGTCCCGTTTGAGGGCCTGTTGGTCTTTTTACGGTAGCTCTGCTGGAGTTTCTTCGTTGTTCTCCAACCTCGCCATTCTTGCAGTTAGGACCTCTAGGACGTCCTAAGATCTGTCCACAAAGTAAGATGTAGTTTCCAAGATCTCTTCCAATCGTCCATCGATCTGCAGCACTCTACATCTTTCTTCCTCAACAGCGGTTTGTAGCTACAGCATCTTGGATTTTTGGGCCAAGACATGCTCTTTGAATGGTTGGAGGTTAACCTGTTGTTCTCTTGCTTCCTCCAGAGCAGTTGTTAGCAAGGAAATCTGTTCCTGGTGTCCCTTCTTCAGTTCTTAGGTGTGCAGATCATTGGCCTCCAAGAGGATCTTTTGCTGCTCTTCTAGCTCCTCCACCTTTGCCAGTAGCTGTTCCTTTTCAGTTCTTAACTCTTGGTATTCTTTCTGTACTCTTTCCAGAGAATTCTGTGTCATTTCCAGCACTTGTATTTCTCTGTGGAGGGCATGTACTTCAGCTCTTGAGGACTTCATTTCCCTTTGCATATCTTCATATTTCCTCTTGAGCCTGTTGCTTTCTTCCCTCTCTTTCCTCAATGTATCTTTCAACTGAGCAGAGGATTTCTTGGACTGCTCCAAGTCAGTTATTATCTTTCCTACATTATCCTCTGAAGCTTGGATAAATGCAGACCCGGCTCTTAGGGTGAATCTTGGATCTTGGTCTGTTCCTAACATAACAGCCATATCCGTTATCATTTTATCAGGTAGACCTTCCGCCTCAACTTTCCTTTCTGTTCTTTTTATTATTCTCTTTGTTTCCCTATCATAATATACAGTGTTGAAATCAGGGATTTCTTCCCCTTTTTTCTGAACAAAAGGAACCAGCTTCAGAGTGGGGACCATGGGAGTGCTGGCAACATGTACTTGTGGGTCCTAAACCTCGGGGTTCTCAACATCTTGGGTCTGCCCTCCAGCTATGTCAGAAGCTGGTTGTTCTGTCTTAGTCTGTGTTAGCTTCAACCTCTCTACCTTCTGGTTTTGCACCTCCTCATTGAGCTTTCTCTTCACTTCTTCAGCTGCTTCTTCTGCCTCTTTGCTGCTTCCTGGGCTTTCTCAGCTGCTTCTTAGGCAGCTTTTCTTTTCCCTTCCTCTTCGTTGTGTAGCCACCCTGCAGCTTCTTTTGACAATCTTTGAGCCTCTTCATTTCTCCTTTTGGCTTCTTCCTCTGCCTTAGCCTTTTCATCCCCTTTCCCACCTTTGGTTGTAATCTTCATCTTGAATCTTCTCTTCAGTGCTGTCATGTTCGGGGCATTTTGGAAGACAGATTCATCCCTATCAAAATGGTGGGTATACTCAAAATGCACCTTGTTTTCCTTACAATGCTCCGCAACTTTACCATGGGAGTCATTTCTGTGGTAGGGCATCTCGCCAAAGTGGAACCTCTGTAGCTCTTCTACGAATTCATCAGCTTGTTTCACCCTAGTGAACCTGTAACTTCCTAGTTTGAAGGGCAAGGGAGGATAAGCAGTCTTCTTATGTTCGAACAGAAAGCTGCCTATTCCATCCAGGAACACTTATCTGACTACCTCCTTGTGGATAACGTAATAAGTTGCGTACTTGGGCAGCAGGGAAGGGTCTCTTGATCCTCCAAACATCCAAAAGTACAGGCCATTTTCAGTCAAGTAGTAATCTGTGTACTCTCCTATCACTTGCATGGCCTCCTCCGACATACAATCACACTCTTTCCAGAAAATAAGTCTGTATAGTGGCTTAATGAAGTGCTCACAGACTTCTCTGTAATGGCTGTGGTACTGGTGTGCCCACAATGGTCTATAAGCAGCATAGACAGGCATTCTTTCCCTGTCCCAGATGCACCTGAGACCAGGGAAAGGCTGGTTGCACAATACACAGTCTATCAGTATTGAACTCATATAGAATTCAGATTTTTTCTGGGACTCTCCTCCCAAGGCTGAGGCCAAGCAAGAAGAAAGACTGCTTAATACAAGGCTGGCCCAGTTGAAGATTGTCCCTTGGGTTGCCACATGAAAAATGATGGGTATCCACTCTAACTTAAAGAATCTGCCATGAGCTCTCCCAAAGACCCTATTAAGCATTAGAGCTATAAATCTGTAGGGAGCCCTCAAGCTCGATGTATCATACTCACCCGTCGGTCTGTATCGGTAATGTTTTCCCTGCAACAGCATTCTCTTAAGAGTCTCTACCGGGTCCATTCTAATGTTGTTCAGCCAATCATCAGATAAGAATACTTGGGCTTCTGGCAGGTGATAAGCCAACGCCACATATCCAGGGCTAAATGTAGCATAGCCATGTCTTTCAACATTTTCCAGAATCTTTGTGGTTACATCTGCCCAGGGTAGAATCCAGCCAATTACTTCAGAGCATGGGAACAGCTCTAGTCGCGTGGCGACTTTCATAAGAGAATATTTTTCTATGTTGGCATAAATGGACTCTTCTTCTAAGCCCATGTCAGGGACCTCTCTTCTGGTGATCAGTCTGTATATTTCACCCCACTGGTACTCTGGTTCAACACCAGAAATACATTTAGTGTCCTCATATATGTATTCTGTCTTGGTGACCACTTCTACTTCTGGCTCTTCTTGGACCATAGGGGCCTTCTTCTTTTGTCTCTTTGACATTGTGAGCTCGAAGTCTTCCTGCCATATATAACATTGTAACATTAAGAAATTCCAGTTGCAGACACTTATATGACAATGTGCAGCGTTTTGCTTCTTCTATGTGTATCATGACAGCAATTAGTTAATGAAGCTAACCTATGTGTGTACCTAGGTTGAAATGACCTTACTAACAGAGCTATTGAAACATGATGCGCATTGTTCAGTGACTTAGTCTATGTCTAGCATAATTGAAAAGAGTTATATACATTAAAATGTGCAATTTATCATTTCTGTAGGATATTAAACAATTCTATTAATCATATTCAAGATGGCAACAAATCTACATTAATGCACAACAAGTCTCGGTTCTCTGCGCACGCCAGGGTTGCTTCGTTGTGCAGGAAAACAGTAGCTACACGGGTTTTATCAACGATGTCATGCTTACGCACTTAGGGTTAACAAGCTAAGAGCAGGGGTGCACCCTCTTCCCCGGCCCAGGTTCGACACTGATCATGAATTGGGTTGCGCGGGACTGCATAGGTGAAAACGGCTAGGGCTTCAAATGTGGGTAATACGCAATGGGATAAACAGCCTTGGGCCCTACAAGGAGAGACAGCGGAAAACTAATCCTACCCAAGCATCATCACCAAGGGTGGATTGGTGCAGGCAGCGCAACGACCGCCTGCACCGAAGCCCCCACTCGAACGGCGCAGGTTTGAATAATAGACGGGCGCGGCCAAGAAAAACCCTATGGGTCTAACAAAAAGAAAACCTCCACTGCAAACAGTACTACTACAAAATCCCCCAAATAAATATATAGGTTCGTGACTAACGGGGTTAAGGTAAAACGGCCACAATCCAACCTAACCCGTAGAAAACAAAACCACCCAATGCTCAAACGGAAAGATGAAAGGCAATCGAAACCTACCTGGCACTGATGTGTAACCGGCGTGGAGGACTGTCGAGCTTCACGATGGCGACACCTGCATAGTGCATACCGAAAACGGGGGACCGGGTGAGTGTGAGCAGGCGACAGCACGACAACGACAGAGCACGGCAATTGAAAATGACAATAGAATACATAACCCCTCGACCTCGTATATATATACATGGTCAAACTCTTGCGGCGGGAAAAGTTAAAATCGGACGTCGGAGCGCTTTGTATCGGAAGTCGAAAGTAAACTTCGGTTCACAACGGCGGAAGTCCAAAGCGCGAAGTCATTCGGGAAGACACATATGGCGAGGAAAACATCGGACGGCGGAGAATTTTGTATCGGAAGTTGAAAGCTTACTTCTTTCCGCAACGGCGGAAGGCCGAACCAAAATCCATCCGCAACGGTGGGGGTAACCGGAAGTAAAGTCTAAATCGGAAGAAAATGATTAACACGTCGGCAAGATTGGCGCTTCCTTCATCCGCAACAGCGGAACCATAAAGCATTCCACCGTCCGCAACGGGACTTAAGCCGGAAGCAACAACACTTAAAGGCTCGGAAAGTTTGGAGCTTTGGCAGCCGCAACGGCCGAAAAGAAAAAACTTCGGGCAAGCGACTAAAGGCAGACGCATCGGCTGGCGGATCGCTTTATACATCGAGCATTAAACCTCTTTGGGAGCCGCAACGGTGGAAGAAATGATCAAAAAAACTTTCGATGCAAAACCACAAAGCATCCGATGTGAAAACAAAGAAATCGAAAAAAATAATCGAAGTCAAACCGAAAATCTATCCACAACGGCGGAAGAAGAAGTGACAATGGTTCCGATGCAAAACCAAAACCCAACCGATTTCACCATCGAATCGGGAGAAAAGTCTAAGTTAAAACTAAACATCCATCTGCAAAGGCGGAGAAAGAAACGACAAGTCTTTCCAATCTAAACCAAAAAAACTGCCGATTAAAACCAATGTATCGGGAGCAAAACCAACGTTAGGACTGGCTATTCAGCCGCAACGGCAGAGGCTTTAACCAAACACTTTCCAATTCATACATGCTGAACATGCATCCCAAGGGAGCGATAAAGTCTGATCAAACAATGGATTACTTCAAGCATCAAAGTAGGGATCAAAACAATTGGTAGCTCAATCCAAGCATCAGAAATTCTCTTTAGGACATCAATGAAATAACTCAAAGACAAAGAACTAAACCAAGCAAAGGAGGGTCCTGAAATTTTTTTGGAATTTTGGGAAATTGTTGCAACTGCAACAACAGGAAAATTAGAATTGGAGAGGACCCGTGGGTCGACTGGAATCAACACCATAGTCTCCTAGAACTCATGGTGGAGATCTTGAGACATACATGTGTTGTTTATCTTTCTTAATTAGCTGCACCATTTTAGGAGAATCGTTGGACCCAGAACTGGAAATCTGCAAGGGAGTTTGATTTACCAGTGCCTGATGAAAGGGAGTTTGATCATTATATTGGGGTATTAATCCAAGTATAGATTCAACTTAGTAATAGGGAGGATCTTCTCATTTGGGATTTATGTACGGGTGGAAGATATACCCCGAAGGCAGGCTACTTAAAACTCAGTGTGGATGGATTTCAGAGGGTTTTGATCTGGTGGTGGAAAATACTGTGGAAAATCAAAACCCCACCAAAAACCATAATTTTTATGTGGTGTGTGCTGGAAAATAAGGCACCTACCTGGGACAATTTGCAAAAAAGGTGCTTCCAGGGGCCTGGATGGTGTGCCCTATGTAAGGCAGATGGTGAGACTATAACTCATCTTTTTCTTAACTGTCCTTTTATCAAAGAGGTGTGGAAGGAATGTTCAAAGGTCCTAGACTTGAATTGCAGTTGGGAAGGTGCCTCGGTTCTTCAATCCTGGGAAAACTGGAGGAGGACAGAATCACAAGAATCAATGACAACTCTACCTTTACTGGTGATTTGGGGTGTATGTCTTTCCAGGAACTGTAACATGCATAGTTGGATATTGTAAATTAACTCAGAATGAACCCGCAATTTCTAAAATAACCCACATCTTTGTAGAGATAAAATGATGTTTAAATTGATAGATAATATTATACATGACAAGTGATAAGTTTTTACATTGAGGCTCAGCTTTATAGGCTTGAGCATGTGTAGTGAAGAGTTACACTCTTTCACTTAGTAATTAATAACTATAATTAATATATTATTTTATATTTGTCACACTCTTCGTTAAGTGTTGTTATTTAATTATTAGTATTTAATGTTTATTTATTGTATAGTTTTGTTCTTTACATTGCCTCTCCCTTAGAATTAGAATTGTTTTTTCCTCAAAGCATAGTTTATTGTATGACTTTGTTCTCTTGCTCGTAACGACTTTTCATGATGTTATGATCTTGGAACTACGATGCTTGATGAAACTAGGCGGTATAATCTTCGGATTGCTGAACTAATGTGTTGCATTTTTTGGGAAGTGATCCATCCCAAATCTACCTTCATTGGAATTGTTTGATGATCGACTGCTAGTACATAACTTCTTAATTTAGGCTTCCATAAAAGTTGTCGATGTTGTTTTTGTTCATTTTCAAGGTTGTAGTTGGTTTGTCTATAAGAAGAACGATGTTTATTTTCTTCTTTAATTTGATGTTGGTTGTATTGACTTCTGTGATTTGGATGATGATAAGGCATTCGAGCAGTTTGTGGAACACTTGTAGAAACTTCAATTGTTTGTGATTCCCACGATTCACTGGTTGATAATAACTCTGAGGATTTTTCTAACTTCTCATTTTTTAATTTTTTTATTTGTTCAATCAACCCTTAATTCAAATTTTTTAAGCAAGAATTTTCTTCATTTTTTTGTAATAGATTCTTATTGAATTCATTCTGGAGATCCACTTCCTTTTGGTGGAATTCCTCTTGGGTTTCTTCTTGCGATCTTTTTTCCCTTTTTAATTTCTTAATCTGTGTGATCAAGTCTAGACTATGATTCTTCAAACGAATAATTACTTCATCCTTACTAGCGACAAATTTTTCAACTTCTTTTTGCTTCTGATTACCCTGTGAAATCATCTTTGATATATCCTTGAATTCTTCAGATGTTGGAGCTTCTATATCTGACTTCATTTTAATATCTTGAAATGTGATTCTCTTTTTCCTGATACCACTGTAACGGTAAAAACCGTTTAATGTAACTTCTCGAACTTCCACTTTCGAAAATACAAATAATCCATGAATATATATAAAAAATGATAAAATAGATATGATAAGTGATGATTTAAAAGATAGAATTTCCCATATATATAATTATTTAAAGGGTGTCTAATGCAACTCTTCATAATGAGTTACACATTTTCACTAATATAT
>LPNX011004072.1:798144-812218 GCA_001517045.1 Pseudotsuga menziesii
AATGTGGTCGCATCATTCTTTGTGACGTCGTAGCTTATGAAACATGTCAATACACACTTCTAAGTGTAGAACATAACTTCCGATATGTTGACGAATCAATCCATACCAAATTGATTTGTTGTTTATTGTTGGGATTCCCTACTAATCTGTCGTCGAAAGATTTGATTACAAAAGTACCATTATCTTTCAACAATTCCCACTTTCGAGGATGCCTGTTTATATGGTTGGGGTGTTGATACGGAATTTTCACAATGCTATTTTCTTTTACTAGCGTCGTATTTTGAGCATTGATATGTGTTGGACATTGTATTTTTACTAGATTGACTTCTTTTTGAGCTGTGGCAAGGACTAGATTTGTATTTGATTCTTTTTCTAACGAACACTTATCATTCTTAAGGTTCTTTAACATTTCATCTTGCGCTTTCTCATCATATTTAAGCTTCGGAATGTGATCTATTAAATCTTGTTTACGCTTCTTAAGGTGATTATTATCTTCAATATTTTCTAATAGTTTCTTCTGAAGATCTTGATTATCCTTTTCTAGCTTTTGATTGTATTGTGCCTTATCCTTCGCCTTCTTGATTTGCAGAAGTAATTTATGATTATGATCTCTTAGACGAGAGATCTCTTCTTCCTTACCTACAATAACATTGTCGAAATCCTTCTGTATCGCATGTATTGATTTCCCATTCCCCTACGACAACATCTTTGATATTTCTTTGAAGTCTTCAGATGACGTGACCTCTAATTTTGTCTTCATGTTAATGTCCGACAATGTGATTTTTTTCTTTTTGTAGGGGAATGTGAGAAAAAAAATTCAGCATTTAAGATAAAAGTCCCCAATGTTTTTAGCCATGGTAATCCTAAAACTAGGTCACCTTCACTACTCCACAAGGATTTCACTGTAAATTGCGAGACACCAGTATAATCTCCAATGTTCCATTGTAAATCGTTTATTGCATATTCTTTGTTTTTACAAAAGTCTAACCTTTCACCTATATTTGAGTTTGGAATCGCTAACTCATTAGCAAATTATCGCTAATATAATTATTGTGTTCACCGAGAGCAATAGAAATAGTAATGTTTTTTCCTCTGATTGTTCCTTTTATTTGGAATAACTTTGAAACATAAGTTTTTAAAGTGCTTGAAAATCTTCCTTGTTTTTTGTCACGAGACTCCATTTTGTTATGCTTCTTATCTCAAGATATATCAAAGAAGGACATATTTTATCTTGTATAGTATACTATAGTTTTCAATAATTAGTTTCTTCCCCTAAGGAGTTCTTGTAGATTGGGTGGTTGGGAGGAATGATTGTTACCTTCCCCATCTAAGTTCAAATCTCACTTGCTTCTTAGTAGCAATTATTATGCACTTTTAGATTTTTGTCCCTTTAAGTTTTGTAAAATGCTAGTAGATTGGGTGGTTGGGAGGAATGAGTGTTACCTTCCCCACCTAAGTTCAAATCTCACTTGATTCTTAGACGTATTTATTATGCACTTTTATATTCAAACCCCAACCCACTTATTAAGAAACCACGTGTGGTTTCACTTTTACCCTTTTTTTGTTTTACTTTTTTTTATGGACATTGTCCTATTTTTTAGGGAAACCCTAATAGTGGTTAAAAACCAAATTTACACAAAGTGTAAATAATGTCCAAAGGTCGTATAGCTTTGATACCACTGTAACATCCATAGTTGGATATTGTCAATTAACTCAGAATAAACCCGCAATTTCTGAAATAACCCACATATCCGTAGATATAAAATGATGTATAAACTGATAGATAAGATGATAAGTGATAAGTTTTTACATTGAGGCTCGCCTTTATATGCTTGAGCATGTGTAGTGAAGGGTTACACCCTTTCACTTAGTAATTAATAACCATAATTAATATATTATTTTATATTTGTTACACTCTTTGTTAAGTGTTGTTATTTAATTATTAGTATTTAATGTTTATTTATTATATATTTTTGTTCATTACACTTTACTGGTGATTTGGGGTGAATGGATTGCCAGGAACAATTTATTTTTTGTTGATAAAGCATGTACTTCAGCAATTACTGCAAGTCTAGCTTGTGGTATTCTTCCTACTTTCCCTCAGTACATCAGGGTCACTAGACATAGGGAAGTTTTGGAATTAGAAATTGACAGATCGATGTTGTGGGGTTTTTTTGATGGGGCTGCTCAAGATAATATTTGTGGGGGAGGGGGTTTACTTTTCTTGTCAGAAAATCACTCCTTTGAGTTAATGGTTGGGTTGGGGGAAGGCAGTAACAACTTTGCAGAGTTACTGAACTTGAAACTTTTTCTCATTTTTGTAGCAGAGAAAGGGTATATAACTCTAAATGTTTGTGGAGATTCGATGAATGTGATTAACTGGATAAAGGGAATACAACTTTGTCGGAACCTAAGACTTGCAAACATTTTATCTTCCATTAAAGCTGTTTTAGACACTTATGTATCTTTTTCATGCCAACATGTCTACAAGGAAAACAACAGGGAGGCAGACAAAGCCTCGAAGGAGGGGCTACAACTGGCTTTGGCCTAGTGGAAGATTAGAGAAATGAAAGAGGATTATGTCCAAGAATATTAACACAGGGCTTTTATAGAGGAAGAAACTCCTCTATAATGTTTCCTTTCTTACTTACACTTGTTTATATCCAGCTTTGTGATTTTGTGACAATTTTTGGGACTGTCATGGATCAGTTTGTTGTGGACTATTTCAGAATGGACTTGCCATTACAGACACTTGTTGATATCCGATTTTATGATATTTTGTGACAATTTTTTAGGACTTTCATGGATCAGTTTACTGTGGACTGTTTCAAAATGGACTCGCCATTACATATTTATGGGTACTTATTGGACTGATACGTTTCAGTTTGCATGTTAATGTCTCATACATAATGGATTCGAACTATTTTTTGTTGAACGAGGTTGCAAGCATTGTAAATGTTGAACACTAATTTTTTGTATGGGGGGTCTTTCAATTATTCTTGTAGGGCCTATTTCTTTGGCTCATAAGTTTTACAAAAATACACAGCAATGTGTATCTACTAAATGCAATTTTGTTCTTAACTGATGATATAAAATTACTTTTTTTTTTCGAGGAAAAAAAATCATCTTTGTTATTAATATTTATATTCAATATGACGCATCAACTCCGTGTTGAGCATGTAAGGAATTACATATCACCCTCGTACTCAGTTGTAAAAAATGACTATCGGTGCAGTTACATGTTATGAAAATAATTACACATCACTCACTCATACACAAGACACAAATGTCTTAATTATAATATTTTTTACTGTAACACCCCGGTTTTGACCCCGTTTGCATTAAATGTATATGATGTATATATTGTAATTAATCATGGTGTGGAGCTAAAGGCAAAAGCCCCACCACCGATTTAGTGTTTTATGTTTCGACAATTAAAATCAATGCCGATGGTATTTTGTGCTAGCCAAGCACATTATAATTTTGGACATCATGTAAATATGCAATTTAATTAAATACCCACAACCAGCTATGTCAATGCAACAATAACGAGATGGGGGCATGATTTTCTAAGGATAAAGGAGGGGGGGAATGTTTAACCTTGAGCTAATGGGGAAAATTCAAATGTCAAAGGGAGAACCCATCAAACTGTCAACTACCTTTCTTGTATTATTCACCCAATCATTTATTACTGTCAGAAATTGGTTGAGTTGGTTATTGCATGGGATGGACAAGGTATGGCAGTCGAAATTGGAATTGAAGAAGCCATCAGTTTTTGGGAAACACGTTTTAACTCCTTGGGCAATTAAAAACCAAAAAACATCTGCCCATTCCAACATGCTTTCACGTTTTCATGTTTTCCTCACCATTTCCTTCATGTTGGGCTCTTGAGGCAGCTGGAACCTCCTGTGTGTGTATTCATTCACGTTTTTGGTTGTTTACCTCATTTTCCTCAGGCTGTGAAATCATTTTTGTAATTATCAATGGCTAGGTTTCCTCCCCCGCGATTTTGCTGCATTTTCCCATTGTTTTCCAAGTTGGAAATCGTTTTTTTGGGTAATGCCAGCGAGTGGGAGAAGAGACCCACAATTTTTGGGTGTTGTTGAGTCCGTTTTGGCCACGTTAGGGCCATAAACGTCTCTAGAAATCGAATTGCTGCTAAAGGGTTGTTTTTACCCATCTTGGTAATTCATTTTGTTGCTGAAATTGTTTTTCCTCAACCCAGAATTTTGTATTCTACTGTGTGTACATATTTTGCTTTGATCTGAACTGGTTGGGAGTGGAATTGGGTCTGAATGAGCTTGATAAACCTAGTGTATGAAGGAACCTCATAAACAAATCTAGAGGGGTTGGTTTTCTTCTTTGCACATCCTGAATAACACTGGAATGGAAGGCATAGCCTGAGGGACTGTGTAGCAGAGAAGGGGATGCTTCCTTGTGTTGGGTGTGTAGATGTTTAGAAGTCAAGCCAGATCTGGTGCAGGTATCCATAGCTCCGGGATTGAGCTCACTAGCTTAGCAATTTAGCCTTCCACCTCCCTAGCAGCCTGATAAACCCAACTCTATTTGGCTTGGCTGAATTTTGATATACTTTTGGCTACGTGTGAGCCTGTTAGTGTTCCCTTATTCCTTGTGGGAATCATACCCAGCTCGGGGGTGGCAGTGTTGCTGAGAGATTGATGAGCACACTAGCCTATGGTTGGGTGGAACGTTGCAACGACGTAGCTGGTTGCGGGACAAACCTCTTTCAAGATAAGTATTTCTTGTGTTTAAATCCTTGCAACTGTATTTGTTTTATAAATTAGTATGAACATGATGAATGCTTGAATGGAATGTGTTTTGCTTTCGATGTATGTTAATGATTTATACATCTGCATATGTATCTTCTATGTCAATGCATTTTTATTTTATGTTCATGGGGCTAGATTGCCGGATTAGCAACACTATGGTCACCTTCTCTCTCTCTGGTGGACGGGAGGGGATGTGACATTTACTATAGTTGGTATTGAATTTTACTTAGATAGACATTAAAATATTTTATTTATGGCTAACATAGAAATATATTTTTTTTGTAATTTTTTTTAAATGTCGTGTATTAAATCCATGGTTTTTTTTTCCACAAGATAAAATATTCATTTTTTTTACAAAAAATCTCCCCACATCTTTTCAAAATCATAATAACTTGTCCTTGGAGATGTTGATTTCTTCGAGAGCCCATGATACTCATGACATCTAAAGCTATATTCTATGTTGTACTACCTTAATAACACAATACACACAAACTGGATATAGGAATCTAAGAGACAAATTTAATGGGCCTCTTCCATTGACACATCTTTTTTCACCTGCCCATTTTCCTCTTGTTCTTTATGTCATTCGTTGAGAATTATTGATGAAGCCAAGAGAGATTTATCAATGCTTGCTAGATACAAGTCACCTTTTTAGGATCACACGCCATACACAAAGAGCCATACAGGTTAGGGAAGTCAGATAGTAGATAGAGATACATTCACACCGGTTAGGTAGTGTCTTTCATGCAGGTCATGTAACTGGTACAGAGGGAAGAAGTGATCTATTTAGCTTTCTCCATTCCTTATCTATGAGATTATAGATTCCATTAAAGTTAGTAACAACTAGCAAGCACAACCCACCATAAAGGAACCCATGTCTACTAAACCATGCCTTCTTCAACTACATGTTCTTTCAAGAAGACCATGGAGAGACTTGGTAAACCTGGCATGGAGTGAGAGCTTTGTGCAAAACCTAGAAAATTGTTATAATGTTTATGAACATCAGAGGCCAATTTATCATATTTTAAAGTCAAGTCTCAAAGTTTAGTTTCTATATCTTATTCCTTGGAATCCAACTTTTCCATATGTATGCTCAATTATTCAGTTGTTTGCTTCATACCTTCTAGTTGGCTTGGCATTTTCCTTAATATTCTCTTTTCTCAAAATTATTATCTTTCGAGATTCCTTCCGAAGTTGGGTAGCTTTCCTTTCAGGGAGCTAAGTCTTTTCTTTAAATGTCCCAAGGTTTATCCTAATGTGTGCTAAGGTGATCTTAAGAGAAACATCACAATTCTTGTTAAACTGACGGCCAACCACCTATTCCACTGGCTCAAAACAATTGTCCATTGTGGCAGTTTCCTAGTTATTTTTCTACAGTTTTTCAGGTCCCAAACTTTCGGAACCGTTTTGAGGCCCTAAACGATGCTTTTTTGGCATTAAATGTTCGATAAATATGAGTCCATTTTGGACTAGATGTTTGTGATCACTAGGTGTAGTCCTCGGATAGATATTTCCAACTAGCTATCGAGCACCCAAATCAGAGATCGTATGCAAAAGTTATGACCCCAAGAAGTTGACTGTTCAACTTACCACCTTGGGGCCGCAAACTTTATGACGATTCATCTTCTAGGGTTATTGTTAGAAGAGAAAGTCGGTATGCCGACTTGAACGATAGCCGACTTAGTCAATCAGTCGACTAAGTCGGTCGGCCGACTAAACTAGAGATTAGGTCGGCCACCTAAGGTCGTGTCGGTTCATCGAACCGACAGGTAGTTATTTTGTAACTGTTTGTAAATCATATATATTAGGCTGTTGAGCCAGATGAGAACTCGCTTTAGTTCTTTGTATTGTATGGACCCACTCATGTTAATATAATCTGTTATTTCCTCTACTTGTTCTTATCTCTTGTCTCTGTTATGTAAGTATGTTTTGGTATGTATTATTGGTAACCTTAGGTGATCTATGAGATTACAACATTGGTTCCGTTGCTGGTAGTACATGTCTGAAATGTATGCAAACAGATGATATCAGAACAGGAGATTTAAGGACTGGTGGGAACGTAAAGTTGCAAATTATTTGCAGAATTAGGCATGAAGAAGCAGATTAACAACCGCACAAGCAAAAGCAAGATTCTTTACAGAGACACATGAGAAGTTTGTAGAATCAGTGCCCCAACTTCTGAAGAAACTCCTAGATGAAAAAGCCGGAAGGGACTAAAGATCAACAGTTGCTAGAAAAACTGATTCGTGGGGGAATAACAAACATGTCGGAGTGGTTCAAAAAAATCGTCGACGAATTCTGTGAGGAACAAGCAGTAGAAGAAAGGACTTCGGTGGAAACCATCAAGAAGAAATTCTACACAGACCTCATCGAGCAATTCTTGTGTTCCTTACTGACCTTGTTGTTTAAATTCCTAATCGAGAAGGGAGTAGGTCATTTTATCGAACGTCGTCCATCACTTCACGGACCGACATTAAACCCTAACTGGGTGGAAAAACAAAAGAGGTGGGAAAAATTCATTGCAAAAAGGGAGTGGGAATACTTCCTAAGCAAGTAGACCAAACTATCCGGGCTTTCTAAAGCATCGGGTAGGCTATGGGGGGGTAGCTGGTCATATGTCGGGATAAATTTGAGTGGATTCTAGTCGACTAAAAGCAGATACCAATCACCAGTAAGGAGAAGTCGACTAAAAGGAAATCAAGAAGATAGTGTCACACAAAGGTATGTCAGAGCTCCAAAAAATAGAGAGGGAGGAGAGACAATAAAGAAGGGAAGAAAGAAGAGAAAGAGCCTTAGTGCTGCACAGAGGAATGAGTACTAGGGCGACCGACCAGTAAAGAAATTCGCTAGAGTCGGGTCATGACCGACAAAAAGAAGGCGTAAAAAAAGAGGCGTCCCCTACGAAAGAAGAATTGTCGATAGAGCAGCAAGAAGCTCTCCAAGAAGGAACAACTCTGTCTCCGTTGAATCCACGTACCCGGATACAAGCCATTGTCGAAGAGGACCTCCGACTAAGAGCTGGTGACTTTGGTATATGGAGTCGACTAGATGACGAGACATACACTGGTAGACATCTTATTATCTGTCGACCAGAAGAAGGAAATTGGGTTACCTTTCAAGCGGTACCCTCCAACCGAAGTATCCACTTACTTTTACCGACACGTGAAGGAGCACCTCCCTGCCAAATACAACTTTGGAAGACACAGAACATTCAGAACTGCAGACAGATAATTGCAGTTGGACATCGACAGAAGAGTTCGAAACCAACTGACTGCTGGTCGAAGATGAAATGACAAAAACAACTGACGAAAACGAGAGTTCTGTTGACAATAGTTTTGCAGAGAGGAATAAACAAATAACCCCACCACCCCACCCCCACCTCCACCACTGCCACCTCCTGAAAGCAATGACAGTGATTCCGACATGGGTCACGGGTCAGCACACATTCCTCTATATGAGGGTGATGAGGACCCCAGACAACATTGCTTCGTCTGTGAGTTGACTTGGGAGGCTAACCAAGTTATAGATGAAGACAGGCAGATGGCGCAGTTCGTTGGTGCCTTGAGGAAAAGGGCATTAACTTGGTACATGACCTTTTCTAAAAGACAACCCCGAGCAACCAAAGCCAAGATTAAAGCGCAATTTCTATCATTTTTCAAAACTCCAGATGCAAAACATCTAGTTGCAAAGAAACTAAAAACAACATCATAGAAGCCAGGAGAAATTGTCCATGATTATGATAAACGTTGGAAAGACCTTCTTAGCCAACTGAACTATATTATTGATGGACAATTATTAATCCAGTGGTTTCTTGTAGGCTTATCTCAGAAAAACCGCCGACGCATAAGTCTGGAGACATTCAAGTCTTATGAAGATGTGCTTACAAAAGCTCTCCAAGTGGAAATGGATGAGGACATACCAGCATACTCCACCGATCACAGACTAGAAGAACAACTTGAGATCATGTAGAAGTCTCTAAAAGAATTAAACCTCAAAGGTCAGGACATCTGGTGCACGAAGTGCTCAACGGACGGACACTCAAAAGATAACCGTCGACAGGAAACCAACCGACAGGACATTCAATTCGTACAGACAAAATGTTTTTTGTGACATTTGCCAAGAGCATGGAGACCACTCGATAAAAGATTGCCCGTTCAACATAAAGAACGGCAAGGCATCTTGGTGTGTAATCTGCGAAACAAAGAATCATAACACGGTCGACTGCCATCTGAACCTAAAGAACCGACAGAATTATCATGCAGTCTACCAGACCACTGCAATTGCACAAAATAATGAGCAAAACAACTTACCAAACGATCAGAACAATCAAAGATACAACGGTCGAAGATACAAGCGCCGGTATGACAATCGACGTGGAGGCTACGGAGGTCGAGGTCGATTCTCTGGAAATCGAGACAATCGACCACAGTGACCCATCCAATGCTTTACATGTTATAAGGAGGGACATCGACATGCAGAATGTCCATACAAGGACAGAACTGACCTCAAATTTTGTACTCATTGCGAAGTAGGGGATCACTCATTAGAGGATTGCCCTACCATGCTGGAAAAAATAAATAAAAAGAAAAATGTTAATGTCTTGTCGTGTGTGCAAAAAAATGATGTACTAAATACAAAGAATTTGCATATTGTAACCCGACAAGGGACAAAAATAGGAAGTGATAACCCAAGAATCAGCAAAATAAAAGAGAAAATTGTCTACCTTGATCCACTTAAAGAAAAACAAGCATATAAAGAGGCAACAAATGTATTCAAAGAAATTGCACAACAAGAAGAGGCTAATGACAATCGACATAACACAATAAAAGAGTTAATACAACTCGTACAAAAAGATAACTCAGTATCTCAGTTCATCGATTTGCTATATGAAATAAAACACAACAACATTGAAAAACAAACAAAGAATATCTGCAGTTTAAATAAAAAAGATAAAAGTGATGACGACCCACTTGTCAACCTAGAAATTGAAGGATACCATGTCTGACAAGTTGTACTTGACTTCGGATCACAAGTAAACATCATGACTCGTGACACTTGGGAACAATTGGGCAGACCTCGACTACATGAGTCAGGTATATACCTAAAACTAGCCGACCAAGGCCTAATTGAACCTATTGGAGTCTGGAAAAATGTTGATACAACTATAAAAGGAATCTCGACCAAAGTCGACTTCAAAATCATTGACCCTAAGGAAGGATCCAGTTCCTTCCCAGTGTTAGTCGGTTGACCTTGGGGTAGAAAGATGAAAGCATCGATATCCCTGGACAAAGAGAGAATCAAATTAAAAGGAAATGGACAAAAGGTCTTTGTACTTATTCATCCATCCCAAGGAGAACCTTGGGTAGAACCTATCGACGAAGAAGTTGATATCCGACAACTTTATCAGATATAGAATAATGAAGATTACACAGAACCTAACACATATGGTGAACTCTACTTAGGTAATCAAGACTCAGTCGATTATAATTCAGACGTAGAATTATATGATTGGAAAGTCGAGAACTATGAAACACAAGTAAGAGGATGTTGGACTATCCAAAAAGTATAGAAAAATCTCACCCAATAGTGCTTCATAGTGTCCATTGTCCCAAAAATATTTGAGAAGAAAATTAGGGAATACCCTACTTTAAACCCTACAATTGTAAATACTACACAAATACCAAGATACAAGGAAAGAGAATCACCAGTCATGCATGTAGAACAAGTTTCCAAAAATATTGGTGAACATGGTCGACTACAAAGTTTAGTAGAAACTTTTACAGGACAAGCTGCTAGATGGTGGGATACCCATCAGACAAGACTGTAGACCTGGACAGCAGCTTCGACTTACTTTGTAGAAATTTTTGGAGGAAAGAAGTTAACCAAACAAACTCAGATACCTATATTCATTCAAGGACAGAATCTAGAAGATCATACTAAGACATGTCAAAAGGAATGGAGAAGACTTGGGTACAAGGATGAACGAGCATGGCCACACCTGTTTCCATCAACCCTCTCCGACTTACCGAACAAATGATATAAAATGGAAGAAGCTAGGGGTGAAACCTTCCTATGGCATGAACTTAGAGAAAATTTCATTAAAGATTTCAACTTTATACCACAAAATGAAAATTTGGTCGAAACAACAAAACAGATTAAAGAATTTATACAACCGACAGAAAATAAACTTCTAAAAGACAACCAACAGACAATGAATTGTAACAATATACAAACCAAGACAATACCACACTCGACAAGACTACAGTTAGAAAATGAAAATACAGAAGGAAAAAGCTTTAGATGGAAATCAAACCATGTCAAAATGACCAAACCTATTCACAGAGTGTTTAAAGTTGAAACAACTGACAAGGAGGAAGCCGACCGAATGATTGCCGCCGACTTCTCTGCCACATTCTCCCAGTTTAAAGAAGGAAGTCGACTAATCAATGAAGCCAAAGCACCATAATGGCTAGATGCTAAAGTCAAAACTAAAGAATTCGACATCTCAAATGATGATCGACCAAAAATGGCAAAGATTGGAGACTTCTGGAGTGAAGAGCAGACAACAGAGATAGTGAACTTACTAAAGGAGTTCCAGGATGTATTTGCTAGAGACTATAAATACCTCAAAGGCTTAGTCCATGAAATGGGTGAAATGAAAATCGACACTAAACCTGATGTTCAACCTGTCAAGAAAAGGCCATATAAACTAGCTCACAAATACATAGAGATAGTCAAAAAGGAAATTGATAACATGCTTGCAGCAGGCATCATCTACCCTATCGACCAATTAGAATGGGCAAGTCCAATGGTAGTCCAACCTAAGAAACATGATCCGACCAAACTAAGAATTTGTGTCGACTTCATAGAGCTAAATAAAGTGACATTGACAGACCCATTTCCAACTCCTTATGCAGATGAAATCTTAAATGAGGTGGCAGGACATGAATGCTACTCATTTACAGATAGATTCTCAGGTTATAACCAAGTGCCAATAGCTAAAGAAGATCAGAAAAAGACAACATTTGTATGTGAATTTGGCTCATTTGCTTACAAAGTTATGCCTTTTGGATTAAAGAATGCACTTGCAGTATTCTCTAGAATTGTGGTCAAGACATTCCAAGAGTATATTTACAAAACCATGGTAGTATACTTTGATGATTGGACAATATACTCCATGTTAAAAGATCATCGCAAGTGGCTAAGACTTATATTGGAAATATGTCGACAAATCTAGTTATCCCTAAATATCAAGAAGTGTATATTTGTCACCCCCATAGGGATATTGCTAGGACACATTGTCTGTAAGGAAGGTATTAAGGTCGACTTTGCAAAAATCAAAATTATCCTTGACTTAAAACCACCAGTGAACTCAAAACAAGTCAGAGTGCTGCTAGGTCATACAAGCTATTATAGAAAATTCATAAGATATTATTCAGATATGACCTATGCACTAGAAGAATTATTAAGGGAAGATAAAGAGTTCAACTGGACAGAAGAGTGCCATATATCATTTGAAAAACTAAAAAGAAAACTAGTCGAAGCACCAATCCTAAGGTTTCCAAACTGGTCGATCAAATTCCATGTTCATATTGATGCATCAGGTCTAGCAATAGGAGCAATCCTAACTCAAACAGGAGATGATGGAATGGATTATCCTATAGTTTACAGTAGCAGAAAATTAAACAAGGCTGAAAGAAATTATTCGACAACAGAAAGAGAAGCATTAGGAATGGTCTTTGTAGTACAAAAACATCGACATTATCTTCTAGCTAACCCATTTATATTCTATACTGACCATCAGGCACTTAAGTACCTTGTCAATAAACCTCTACACCATGGAAGGATTTGTCGATGGCTACTTCTATTTCAAGAATTCGAATTAGAAGTTGTTGTCAGACCAGGTAAGTTAAATGTCGATCCCAACCATTTATCCCGAATCGACACAAGAGAGGAACTGACAGGAGTCGAAGATGACTTACCAGATTCACATCTATTTCGGATAGAAGCAGTCCCATCAGACTTAGAGGAAATAACTCAATTCTTAGAAGATGGACAAGCACCAGAAGGAATGAGTACAAAGAAGAAACAAATCCTAGTTATGAAGGCTGCACCATATAGTCTTATAAATGGATTTCTTTACAAAATGAGATTAGATGACATCCTCAGAAGGTGTGTACTGGAACATGAAAGAGACAACATTATGCATGAAGCACATTATGGACCTGCAGGAGGACATTTCCAAGCAGACACAACTGCAAAGAAAATCCAACATTCAGGGTTATGGTGGCTGACACTTTACAAAGATTGCAAAATTCTTGTAAGTTAATGTGACAAATGTCAACAACTAGGTCGACCCCTGCCTAGCACAGAAATGCCTTTGATATTAGTAAACCCAAGTTTGACATTTGAAATTTGGGCCATAGATTTCATAGGACCATTTCCTATACCAACAAAAATGACAGGTGCAAGGTATATCATAACTGCAGTCGAATATGTGACCAAATGGGCAGAGGCAGAACCTGTCGACACATGTTCCAGTGAGATAGCTGCTAAGTTCATCTATGAGAATATCATTACCAGATTTGGATGTCCATTAACCTTAATCAGCGATCAAGGAACACACTTTATCAATAAAACTATCAAATCCCTAACCGACCAGTTCCAAATCGACCATTGCCGGAGTACAACATACCTACCTCCATCGAATGGAGCAATTGAAGCATTTAACAAAACATTAACAAAAATATGTAATGCTGATAAGGACAACCGGGATGAGAAGATATCTGCAGTACTATGGGCATACATAACAACATATAAATGCTCAACCGACCAAACCCCCTTTCGTCTAGTTTATGGACAGGAAGCAGTAGTTCCACTACAATTTCGACAACATACATCTATTATTGTAGAAATATTACATGTTGATGTCGAACAAGGAAGAAATGACTGACTATTGCAACTAAGTAAACTAGAAGAACATCGACTACTCGCAATGCAACATCAAGAAATCCAGAAACAACAACAAAAAGCATGGCACGACAGAAACATCAAGAACAAAAACTTGTTGATAGGAGACCTTGCTTTACTATACAATAGTCGAGTAAAAGGAAAACCTAAAAAGTTACATATAGAATGGATGGGACCCTGCATTTTCGAAGAGATACATACCAACGGATCAGTCCAACTAAGGATGTTATAAGGCATAGTATTTTGGAAACTCGTTAATGGAGCCCGACTAAAATGCTACAGAAACTAAAAATAAACATATTGAAAAAAGAAAA
>LPNX011004072.1:819184-872349 GCA_001517045.1 Pseudotsuga menziesii
ACAAATGTCACACTAGGAAATCAACTCAACACACAATTTGAGACATGATACGGGATTCGACACAATGGAGACCATTGCTTCCTAAGGAGGGAGGATTGATCCAGATGGAAACCGGTGGCCACTCACCTATTCCACTGGCTCAAAACAATTGTCCATTAAGTTCATTTTGATGCCAAAAAAATGTCGTTTAGGGCCTCAAAACGGCTTCGGAAGTTTGGGACCCGAAAATAGTTGAAAAATAACTAAGAAACTGACATTTGATGCCAAAAAACGTTGTTTAGGACCTCAAAATGGCTTCAAAATTTTGGGAGTCGAAAAACCGCAAAAAATAACTAGGAAACTGCCATAATGGACAATTGTTTTGAGCCAGTGGAATATGTGGGTGGCCACCAATTTCCATCTGGATCAAATGCTAATCCTAGCCCACTGGAAGCCTTCGCTATTGATGTTTAAGAGAAACCAAGGATGGATATGTGTGCACTTACCAATTACAATAGACATTGGAGTTCCCATGAGGGATATTCATGGACATAGATCAATTTGAAGGAATGCTATATAAATTAATTTGAAGGAATGTTGTATGGGCCTCTTTCCAAATGAAGGGTGCTCCTTCAAGCCATTGTTAGATCCACATATAGTCCTCCACAAGGGGCACCGAATCTTCATCCTAAAATTTTATGATGAAAACAAAGCCAACCCTAGGCTCGTAAATCCCACCTTTACTGCATGCGAGATTTATGGTTGGTTTAAATTCCAGTTATATAATCGCTGCAAGGATGGGAGGCAAAATGATACACATGGGAGGTTTAATGCCTTGCCTCCATTAAGTATTGTCTTGCGATGCTTGTCATTTCTAGTAGTATGAATTCCATACATAGTTACGAGGGAGCTAAAATTATACTTAATTATTAATTGATCAATCAATATCGTCATTAAGGGATCCAAAATGGCTTGGGGGATCTCTTATTTTTGACTACTTGCCCTTTTGCCAAAGTGGAGGCTTGATTCACTAATGAATCTACCTGATTGTTATTTGAGCGACGGATGTGAAATCTAGAATGTCAAACATATCTTGTATCGTTTGATTGAGAGTTGAGTCTTCTTCATGTTGTTGCATTCTCACTAGACCTATGATTAAAGATAAGTCTCCAAGGATGAGATATGTTTTTCTTTTTTAAGAAATAAGAATTGATACTCCAAGGAATAGGGTGTGCATGTTTATGTGATTATTGGTCATTCTCCCTATGCCCCAAGCAAAACTTATTTATGTTTTTCCTTAAGGTTTAGGAGACCCCCTTGCAAACCTACCCCTTGTATGTTGAACACATAAAGAATTACACATCTCATTTTATTGGACTCTAAGTATAATATAAATAAAACAATTCATTAACATTGGAATGGTTATTTGTACTTTATGTCTTATTAGTATTTCTTTGAATATATATATTAAAAGTTTTTATTATTATATAAAATACTTTAATAAAATAAAAATAAAATACATACTCATTTCTTACATTAACTATCATCATCATCCATATTTTCTGTGTTTTTTTATAAATTTGATGTCAAGAAATATAAATATATTTATTCATATTTATTATTATTTTAAAATGGAATAGCTTATTTATTCTAAGTTTTGAACTTTTTTCACTGGGTTTTGGTCAAACTTAAAAGTATTCCAATTGTGGTTTTGAATTTATAAGTAGATTTAAGAGTATACAATTTCTATAGCTAATATGTATGATTCTAATATTTTTTTTAGAAATTTCCAATACTTTAATAAAAAATAAAATAAAATACATACCTATTTCTTACTACTATTAACTATCATCAGCATCCATATTTTATGTCTTATTTAAAATTTGATGTCAAGAAATATAAATATATTTATTCATTGGGCAGGCTCTACAGCCCAGTATGGGGGAGATCTTGTAACGTTGTAATGTTACGTAACGTTGTAATGTTACGTAACCTTCCAAAATAAATGTCGGCCACAAAAACAATCTAATATGGGTGAGATGTTGTAATGTTTCTACCTAACAAAATAATAAAAAATAAATAAAATATTTAATTATCTGCCATAAAAAAATGTCTATGAGAAAAACAACACAATATAGGGGAGATGTTGTAATGCTTCTACTTAACAAAATAATAAAAAATAATAAAAATAAAAAATTGAATTATCCACAAAAAAAAATGTTGGTCATGCACATGGTTTTAAAACCATGTGCAAGGCCTCTTAAAAACCCATGGTTTTATTGTACATGGTTTAGGAGGGCCTTACAAATGGTTTTAAAGCCATGTGCAAGGCCTCCTAAACAACCCATGGTTTTGTTGTACATGGTTTAGGAGGTAGTTGCAAATGGTTTTAATACCATGTGCAAGGCCTCCTAAATAACACAAGATTTTAGGAGGGCCTTGCACATGGTTTTAAAACTATGTATGGGGAAGATGTTTTAATGTTTTTTTCTAACAAAATAAAAAATATTACATGCAACCATAAATAGTTTTAAATATTAATAATAAAAATATTATTTGTGAACCTTAAATAAAAAAATGTGCCTTTTGGTCTGAATCACATTAAAGTTGATAGTTGAGTGCAATACTTAAGAAGAGGTCTGCACCTCCAAAGATTTGATCCCTCTCGGCGCTTGATGCTGGTTTTTATTATTGCTCCGAGAGGCCGATATGGGGAGATCTTGTAACGTGATGTAACAATAGTAACGTTTGTAACATGTCGACAAAAAGTAATAGTGATAGTGAATATTATGGGAGAGATATTGTAATTTGATGTAATGTTTGTAACATGTCGGCAAAAAATATTAGTGATAGTGAATATTATGAGAGAGATTTTGTAACACAAAATAAAAAATAATATCACTTTCTTAAAGTTATTTTTATTAATAAAAAATAAATTTTCTAATAAGCCAAAATAAATGTCCCACAAAAACAATCTAATATGGAGGAGATGTTGTAATCTTCGTACCTAACAAAACAATAAGAAAACAAATTTAATTATCCGGAAAAAAAATACGTGAGTTAAGAAAAAAACACAAAATTGAATTATCCGCAAAAAAATGTATGGTTTGAAAACCATCTGCAAAACATTTTAAACAACCCATGGTTTTATTGTACATGGTTTAGGAGGGTCTTGAAAATGGTTTTAAAACCATGTGCAAGGCCTCCTAAACAACTCATGGTTGTAGGAGGGCCTTGCATATGGTTTTAAAACCATGTGTGGGGAAATGATGCAATGTTGGTTCCTCACAAAATAAAAAATAATAAAAATATTATATGTCGGCCATAAATAATATTAAGTATGAATAATAAAAATATTATATGTAGACCTTAAATAAAAAGATGTGTCTTTTGGTTTGAATCAAATCAATGGATACCTACGAAAATGTTTGCACCTAGAGAGATTTGATCCATCTCTGGGCTTGATAAAGCCTAAGAACCTAAGATTTGGATTTAAGCTAGTTATTTTAAAATGAAATAACCTATTTTAAATTTATAAATAGATTTAAGAGTCTCAAACACTTAGTGTTTTTTAGTTTATATAAATTTTAATGTTTTTTTTTTAAGGATTTCTAATAAAATTAAAAAAAAATTAAAATTAAAAATATAATCATAAAAATTAAAAACATAAAATATTTATACTACACCTTTTAAAATTTATTATAACCAATAAAATTTATTCATAACTAACTTTTTATTAAGTTTTAGATTGTCTTGGTCATTTTCAGTCGATCATTGTCTTGGTCATTTATTAATGAAAAGAGAGGTGGAGTGAACTCAACTTTTTGGACTTCTTAGGTTATTTATTTTTTCATGGGTTAAATTAACATTTTGACTAAAACTATCAAAAAATATTTAAGCTTCACTTCAATAAAACTAAGTATTAGTGGAATCGTACACATCTACTTTGTTAAGATGGTTTTAGAACTTCAAAATCCATACGCCAGGGATCAAAATCTAAGACGAACATTTCACGGGTGGTGAGCGTACGGATTCAATGTGCTTGTCGCGAGGAGGGGGATTTGTCTTTTGACTATATTTGGGCTTCATAAGGTGCCCTTCTCCTGCATTTTGGCTTGAATCCGCGGTCTGAGATACCCATTTATAAAATTTTCTGAGGTTTCTAGTCTCCTGTTCGTCCACTGTAGTTTCCTAATCCCGAAATTTTCAGGATTCACTGGCGTATTTTTCTGTGAGTCCATGTCAAACCCTAGTTATGACTTTGAATTTTCTATCGTAAGTTTGGAAACTCGATTGAGGATGGGTTGAATGCCATAGTGAGAGTAGAAGAAAAGGGCGAATTCGGTTTAAACGATGGCTTCTCCCGAGGAGAATGATAGAGCGGAAACCATTGTCGGAACCCTAGCTGATGATATACACCGCATTTTCTCTAAGTTAGATGGTCGGTTTTCTTGTATTGATGGGACAAACAATCGGAAAAACGAGGAATTTACCTTGCCTGTAAACCTGGAAGAAGAATTGAGTTCTTTGGAGGATAGGATAATGAAAGGGGAAGGTTTAGGGTTCAGGATTGCCGGGGAAGGTTCGAATTGGAGCCAGGAGCTGGAACAGGTTTATTCATACCTTCGGGCAGTTGATGATGTTCAGAGTTTGATTGATGGGTTTAGCCAGTTGCCGGATGATGTGAAGGATTTCACGGTCTTGCAGCGGATGGAAACTATTCTTCATCAGGCGATGGATTGCCTCGAGGAAGAGTTTAGGGCACTTTTGGAGAAACATAGTAATGCAGTGGATCCAGATTGTCTGTTGGATTCAGCGTCCGGGCCTTCCTTTAACTCGAGTTGTGACGAGAGGGCGTTTCAGAATTTGGCAGATGATGAGAAGGAGGAGGATGTGCCTGTTGCACAGCCGGTTGGTGACTTGAATTTTACAATTGATTCGATGCCTTCTGAGATAGTTAATCAGCTAAGTGAAATTGCTGTGCGCATGGTGCGAGCCGGATATAGGACAGAGTGTTGCCAAGTTTATTGTATGATCAGGAAATTGTTTTTGGAAGAAAGCGTGATTAGGCTCGGTTTTGAGAAGTTGAGTATTGAGGAGGTACAGAGGATTCAATGGGAGCTTCTAGAGGTCGAGATCTCGAAATGGATGCAGGCTTTAAAAGTCTCAGTGAATGTGTTCATGTCGAGTGAACGAATACTCTGTGATAGAGTCTTTTTGGATCTTCTTTCTGTTTCCGAGACCTGCTTTGGAGAGCTTGCAAGAGGGGTTATGATCCAATTCCTCAATTTCGGTGAAGCTGTTGCAATTAGTCGGAGGTCTCCTGAAAAGCTCTTCAAAATTCTCGATATGTACGAGACTTTATGGGAACTTATTCCCAAAATAAATTCGATATTTTCTGGTGAAGTTTGTTCAGCATTGAGGTCAGAAGCTTCTGCAGTCTGGTTGCGACTGGGGGAAGCAGCCCGAGGAACCTTTTTAGAGCTCGAGAATGCCATTCAGGGGGATTTGGCCAAGAATCCTGTACCTGGAGGGGCAATACATCCTCTCACCAGGTATGTTATGAATTACATGAGGCTTGCATGTGATTATAGAGATACGCTTGAGCAGGTCTTTAAAGAAGATAGTAGAACTGAAATTAATGGTGTATCGGCCAGTGTTTTGGATCACTCAGATGCTCTTGCATTTCGAAATGGCACAAATAGGACAAATTTGTCGCCATTGTCTATGAAGACGATTGCGATTATGGATCTTTTAGAAAGCAATTTAAATGCTAAGTCAAAGTTGTACAAGGATCCGGCTTTGAGCTATGTGTTTCTCATGAACAATGGGCGGTATATTGTTCAAAAAGTGAAAGATTCAGAGATTCACAGTTTGTTAGGTGATGCTTGGGTGCGTCAGCATTCATCAAATGTCCGACAGTATCATAAAAACTATCAGAGAGTTGCTTGGAGTAAGGTCCTTTCTTGTTTGAAAGATGAGGGCATCCATGTTGGTGGAAACTTCTCCAGTGGTGTCTCTAAACCTGTGCTGAAAGAAAGATTCAAGAACTTTAATGCTTTATTTGAGGAACTTCAGAAGACACAGTCGACTTGGATTGTTGCAGATGATCAGCTTCAAACAGAGTTACGGATTTCAGTTGCCGAGATGGTTATTCCAGCGTATCGCTCATTTCTGGGCCGGTTTCAATATTACCTAGAAAATGACAGACATCCAGAAAGATATATCAAATATGGGCCTGAAGAGCTAGAGGCTTTGATCAATGAATTATTTGAAGGGGCACCAAGTTCAATGACTCGGAGAAAATCTAACTGAGACGTGTATTCATTAATTTTGAGGAACTCTGATGCCTTGTGTGTGATTTGTCCGCGATATGCCTGGTTCACATGTACCTGTAACAATTATCTCTTGGCGGAGTCTTTACAGATGGTTATATTAAGGTTGTTCCTGTGCGGAGGGGCAGAGAAAGGACTCTTCCTGCCACATTAATATCTATTGTGGTTTAAATAGTCAATGTCATTCACATTTGAATAGCTTAAGAACTATTTCTTATACTGTATTGCAAGATTCTGTAATCAAATAGCAATTTATTTATTGCAATATGTTGCTAATAAGCACTCTAGTCTAGGGCATGTAATTTTGTGCTCGTGCCTTCCTGTAAATATTAAACGTTTGTACTTTAGTAAATTTTGAATGATAGTGTATAGTAAACTGCCTCCTATCTGAGAAAATGCAACTTCTAGCATATTCTTCAAAAAACCTGTTAAAAATTAATTGTCAATGCCATGTAGTAGTAATTTTTGATTCAAGGCTACCTTTCAGGAATTTTACATGGAAAGTTTTGTATCCTGCAGAAAATACCATTTTTTTTTATCTAAGCAAGATTTGCTCTCCTTTGTTTTTGCAAGTAACCATGGGGGATTTGAACTTGTGACCTTCCATTTACAATTTCTCATCTCAATTACTCATTACCAATTGCTACCAATTGCTCTAACCCCTCTGGGTGATTTGCCCCCTTATTTTCAGTTAGAAAGTTTGTTTCTTCTCGTCTTGCTCCACAGCTCACAACAAATTTTGATATCTAAATCACAGCCTAGTTCCGTATTTAGCGACTTGTGCATCTATAGATAGGATTTGCCCAGTTTTACAGTAAATAAAACTATAATTCAGTCCTGTTCTCTAGTTTATACCCAGCCAAGGGTGGCATTTTATTGTCCTCCATTGAAGACCATTGGAGCATTCAACTCCTAGCGTGGAATAAAATCTCTCAGAACCACTGTGTTACTTGATGCGGGCACTTTGATCCCAACCCAATTAAAATTTGCACTAGCCCTTCCTGTTAGATTGCCAAAATGTTAGTTTAGGCATAAAAACATCATTGTCATTGCACATCTCTTTCGATTTCTATACTTGCTCTCTTTGTAGCCCAATTTTCCAACTCCATTCCAATTGCAATGAGAATACTGCTGTGTCTGTTAGTTCCCTGCTCTTGATTTCCTTGCTTGTTCTCTCTGTAGCCCAATTTTCCAATTCCATTCCAATTGTTTTGATAATACTGCTTTTTCTGTTAGCTCCCTTTTTGTGATGAGCAGCATGGCTTTCAAAGGATATCAGGGGAGAGAAAGTAGGAAGTTTATTTGAAAATGTTGGTACAGTCTCTTTGTTTTTAAGGAGCTTCACTGTTAAATAATCCACAGTGGGTTTTTATTCTTGATATTTTCAATCCATGCATGTGTGTAGCAGAACTGCCTGCTGAGACATGCAAAACTCCTACAAAAAGGGGCAAGATGTGCTGACGCCTATCTGTTCAATGAGTTGTTATAGAGTGCTGTAGAAATGAAGTTTCAACCACAATTAAGCATGCTGGATTGTATAGCAATGCGGGTGGAGGCAAGTGTGACGTTGGCCTTTTTGCATGTCTAACAAGGCTTCTGATTCTCCTCAGCAAGATAGATCTCAATTTTTACAAAATTTGCGATAGCTCTTTGTGTCACAGTCTTGCACAAAATTGTCCAATTAAGTTTCAGTGGTGACGCCATTGTTTGATTCCTGAGTATGGTGAAATTCCCTAACTGTTGGTAACGGTGAGATGCAAGCAATGGCATATGCTGTGGAGTTCATCAAAATTGTGAGCAGCCTCATCAAACAGGTACACATTCCTTCAGGTACAGCTGTTTTTGAAGTTTTAAAACTTGCAGGGTCACTTCTAAGTACAGAAGGGGTGTTTTGATTTCCAAATTCAATTGTCTTCAGTGTCTCTCAATTAAGTTCTTTTAATGCTCAACCTTCTAAGACTTACATGCACATGCAGTCTTTGCTCTAACTATTAATAAGCTATACTTTTAAAAAGTGAATGCAGTTATATGTTGCAGACCCAGCGTGGCATTTGTTTTCCTGTTTTATCTTGTTTTTTATTAAAATCTTATGGTTTATCACTGTCATTTTTTATGGTGATCCACTTTATTTGAAAAAGATAAAAAATTCACTTGTCATTGCTCATGAAAACATCTTAATGCTTTTGAAGATGAGGCAATTGAACAGATGCCTGACCTTGTGTACCTGTTAGCACAAGAGCTCAGCAAACTATGTGAAAGTAATCAACAGTTCCAACACAACTTGATGACTAGTGTGATGATTATCTTCTTCTAGATGACGTGACAACTTAACAAGTTTCAATTAACCCTATAAAAGAACCTACCTTTATTCTTGACACCAAGATTAGCTGCTAGCATCATGCATTTTGATGGAACTTTTGTTAATTTCTGGAACCAGATCTAATCTTCGTTCTCAATAATTAACTTATTAAATTATAAACCAAAATACACTGATTTCTTAACTAATAACGCAGCGGAAATGAAACAGAAAATCCATTACACATTTGACAAACTTGTTTACCCTGGAAAACCCCAAAGCGAAAAAACTAACATTCAATGATTTTATTAATGATAAAATCCTAGGCTTCCGTCCTTCGATGATGGCTCACTGAGGAATAATACAAAGACAGAAAGATAGCCTATCACACCTCAAGACCAGTCCTTTGATCTTGCTGGCTGCTAATCCCTTTGCTGGCCTTTGCTCCTTTCCTCTGACCCTGTCCCTGCACACTTGGATGGAAGTCCTTCTCCACCCACTCAATGAGATCTCTCTCACACATTCTGTGTGTGTCTACTCTTCTCACTTAGTTTTCCTTTTATAACCTTGAGTTTACCTAAATCCAAAACCCTAGATATCTAAAGGGATCGATGGCTGAGATTAAATCTTGCCTTCACTTTATGATCTGATGGCTAGGATTTAATTAACATGATACCTAGGCATTTGACTTAAAAAGACATTCACTTTAATAGTTCACTTACTTAAACTTTAAAGTGAATCTCCTTAGTCTGAGAGGTATTAGTGACGACTTCCACGTGTTAGACACAGAACCTATGGAAGTACCTGTCTGATGCTACAAACATCAACAACTTCAAATGTAAAACAAAATTGGTTCTTGGTTGCAAAGCTTGGAAGGTTACTTTCCTTTAGACAAAATAAATCATTGAGGATTGTAAAAAAAAAGTTCCAAAAGTTCACATGGAAGATTGAGCACTTACATGGTGGCAAGTTTTGTACTCCAGCAGGTTGCAATCAATTGATCCCCCATCCAAGGTGAGATGGATTTAAGCCTGCAATGAGAGAATGGTTTATATCTCTGGATACTGCAAATAACTCACAAAATAGCAGTTACATCTTTGCCAAAATTAGTGTCAAACAATGAAATAATATATCTGGCATTTCAACAAAATGATTCTGATGAAGACCCTCATCTTGAAGTTTATTGGGATACTGTTTTCACACTTTCAGCAGAAAGTGTACCTCTTGGCATTGCATCATTTCAGTAAGCTGTTTTCTTTGCATTGAAGATTGAGAGCAAGTCGTAGCAGAAAGAATTGATCTAATCATATTAGAAATTTAAGTGAGTACAGAACAGGCTCCATAGTAGTTAGCATTTTCGACCCCTTCCTTTTCTTTTTCAAAAAACTCAGCTTCTACATTTTATTGTAACTATCACAAATCTTATGTCCATTGCGATGAAAAATGTTTAAGTGGAAAGGAAAAATCTTAAACTCTTGTATTGAGAAAGATCAACTGACAGAGGCAGGCAAAACATAACATGTAATAATCTAGTCACTCCAAATTCTGAGTCGGTTCTCTGGGCAAACCAAAAGGGCGCATCCCTGTTCCAGAATACCTGGGTTCTCCCCTATTTCCAGAATACCTGGTTTCTCCCCTATTTCCAGAATACCTGGCCGCTCCTCCCAATGCTTCACGTGACACACAGGAAGGGGCACTCTCCATTCAGCTGACTGAGTCTCCAAGCAGGGTGCACGTCTTTAACAGTGTGCAAGTCCCATGGAAGGGCACTGAGCCCTAAGCTGAGATAGTGGTTAATTATAAATATGTAGTTGTTAGAGCAGTGGAGTGAGTTAGCTGCAGATTCGCATGGTCAATCACTTTGAAATAAGCAGATCTATATAGAAACTGCATCGTGAAGCTAATAGAGATGATGGTATTTTTGGTTCTGCTGCTATTCTGAGTGTTTTGTGTTTACTGTTATTTGTTTTCAGATCTGTTCTGTTCCTTTGATCCAGATCAATTGGCATCAGAGCCTCGATCTGAGATGCTTCCGCTCTGATTTGTTTGCTCCAACATCATACCATCTTACCAGTAAGTTGGTGTGCCTCTTTCCAGAGTATTTATTTAGTTTTTATCTCATTTTTTGTTTCTGGGTTGCAAGTCTTCCCACCCTCCCAGGCAGTGCGCCTCTCTCCCGTAGAGTCTTCATCATTTTGCTGGGTTTGCACCTTCCAGCCAGTATGCCCCTCCTTCACAGGGGTTTCTTCAGCAGATCTTCCATATTTCTCTGGGTTTCTCAGCTCCTTGCACTACGGTTTTTCCAGGTCTGCATTAGGGTTTTTGCAGTTTTCTCTTCCAGCCAGTGCGCCGCCCTGCTTTCAGCATTATTTCAGTTCTTTTCCAGGGTTTTGGTTTACTCCTTCAAGATGCCTCCTTGTGGGTAAGCAACTCTTGAAGACTCAATACTGGACCATCCAGTTCTGTCCAAGATCTAGCTCTAGCCTTAAATGAGCTCATGCACCTGCAGCCAGCCCTACACTCCTCTCTTGCAGTTGGATACTCGTTTCCTGCTACCCAAGTATGCTGGTTAGATGAATGAAGAAGTGGTTGATTCTTGGGTTCGTAGTCTCCCTACCTACCTCAAGACATGTCCTGCTCTGGTTGGGGAGGCTAAGCTCCAACTTGCTAGCCTACACATTGAAGGCATTTCTCAAACTTAGTGGGATTATCAGTTGGAGATATCTAGATTGTGGTCGATCTGCATTCTACGTCTTCAACCACATCTGCCTCATGTCCTATCCAGACACGGGACACTTTCTTCTAGGCCTTGAGGAGTCAATTTTATCTACCTGGTTATCTTTAGAACTGGATATGTGTTGATGGCTCCAGCTTTGGCAACAGATTGGCCAGAGCTCTATCGATCTCTTATGCAAGCTCTGCATTCAGCTCCTCATTTGGGATTCTGAAGAGGTACTTATTTTTGAATTCAATCCTGGTTTATTACTCATTTTTTGCAGAGAAGTGGAGCTTTATGAAAGTACATCCTTGGACAATGCCTTTCTGTGGGCCCTCTTTGTTGAACATAAAGTGGCTCCCTGACTTTGATCCTCTCAAGCCAAACTTGTGCCCTCTTCCTCTTCCCACCCCTCGTCCCTACCTCCCCAAGGATTGGCCATTGGTGTACTTTAAATTCGACTAACATTCACTGTTCAATTGCCCAAGCTATGGCACAACGCCTTATTCTCCCTATGGCTACAACACCTTACCCAACTCCTTATCAATTGGGCTGGGTCCATAAGTATGGCCCTCACCTAATGGTTTCCCAACGTTGTGCTATCACTTTTTCCATTGGTCCTTTTTGCGACATTGTGATCTGTGATTTTGTCTCCCCTCGACTGTGCAGACCTACTCCTTGGCATTCCTTACCAACATCAACGCAAGGCTTTATATCATGCTCGCACTAATCAATATCATCTTCAACAGGATGGTAAGACCTATGTGACTCCTCACCTCCTCTTCCTTGAAAGCTTTTGGCTTTCTTTCGGGTAATTATGCAGTCTGACATGTCAATTTAAACAAATATGTGTCACTATGTTTAGTGCGCCCTCTCAAGCCTGATTATACTGTAAGTTTTAGTGTGCATTCCCCATCCTGGTTTTCAAGTTATTATTCACTTGTTTAATGTCCCAACCCAATGAACATCACTGCTGCAACTGTGTTAAACAAATGAAACTGGAAACACTAAGAGAATGTACAAATTATAAAGGCAGAAAATTAAAAACTTTCACACCATGAAATTTGCAGACACATAAATTTTGGCTAACTGCCCAGGCAAAACCCACAAGGGGAAAACCTGTTTCTGAGAGAGTAATTTTTAGTTCTTCAGTAAAATAATGCAACAGCAGAATACAACTTATCTCAACCAAGCAGACCAATTTTCAGCCTCAATTTCAGTGTAAAACAGGCTCGAAATCTGTGCAAATTCTTCTCGAACTGCATGCTGAAAGTACTGTTGGGCAGTCTGTAAATTACAGTCAATTCCTCCTCGAACTGTGTGCTGCATGTATGGTCTGAAAATCTCGGTAAGCATGCCTGCTATCTAAGCAAAACCACCATCGAATTTTGTGGCCACTTTGCCTAGAAAATTGTGCCAGCTACAATAAAATTGTACGAAATAGTATGGAGTGTCAAAATTTAGCTCCTCGAAAATCATGCCACCAGCATCAAAATTTGTGCTGCTGTATTTTCACCTCAATTTTTGTGCTGCTGTACAATATTTCACTGCCTGGCAATGCTGCTCCTTTCCCTCTTCTCAAAGACTTGACTTGCTCTCTCAAAGTTGCTCTCCAACTCTCTTGGTGAGTAAAAATGAGGAATGGGTGCCTTTTTTATTGTTTATCTTGTCTTTTCATTTCACCTTCCTGGGGTAGCAGAAAGGACACTAGATCAAGGGCCCACATTTAATCTAGTGTTTCTTCATCAATGGATGAGAAAAATCATTTTCTCTCCATTAAATATCTTCTCTCAACGACACTTAAATTTATTTAAAATTTCACTTTATTCTCTAAAGTGCATTAATTACTCATCTCAAGTAATTAATACAAGGGCCATGTAACTTGTCCCCTTATAGTGACCAAGGCACAAAGTCACTAGGGGAACACTTCCCTAGGTACAAAAATTTAAAATTCAACATATATACCTCCAATCTGGTTCGCCCAAATATGGTCCCTTCACTTGTTGAGTATGTTGATGTCTTTGCTCCTCCCACAGGTCTCCCTCCTCATCCCATTGCACACACCATTGTCCTTATCCATGGCACATCTTTACCCAATGCTCCATCTTATCGCCTGGCTCCTTGTGAGGTTGAGGAAATTGAGCATCAGATACAGTAGCTGATGCATTTGGACCAAATTCAACACAACTCTTTCCCTTGTGCTCTTTGGCCTTCATCATTTTGAAAAAGGAAACTGATGAATGGTGCCTACTACCTAGTCACTGGCTACCGTGCTCTCAACAAGGCCACTATAAAAAACCGGTACCCTTTGCCCCAGATTGATCTGCTGGACCACTTGTGAGGCGCCGGTTTCTTTACCAAGATGGATCTCATAGTTGGGTACAAATTACCATCAAGTTCGTATGCACGCTGCCGATACATGGAAAACTGCCTTTAAAACCAAGTTTGGGTTATATGACTGGATCGTAATACCCTTTGGTCTCACTAATGCCCTTGCTACCTTCACGAGGCTCATCAATAACATGTTTCGGCCTCACCTCGATCGTTTTGTGGTCATCTACCTTGATGACATTCTCATATTTCAGTAGCACTTGGGAAGAAGTTAGAACACTTTCAGCATGTGTGTACAGTCCTGAACCCCTCTTACAGACACACAAATTGCAGGTGAAAGACGCAAGTCTTCTTTTGGTCAATCCTCAGTTCAGTATTTGGGGTTTATGATCAGGATGAGGTGCTTCCTGATTTGGACAAGGTGAAAGCCTTGGCCACTTGGCCTTCTTCCCCCAGTGCTCTTGAGCTCAAAATCTTTACGGGGGGCATAGATTTCTACAGGCATTTCATTGTTCACTTTTCACACCTAGCGTGCCCCCTACATTAGTTCTCTAATCAGTCTCATTTTGTATGGATGCTTCTTGCTTAGCAATTGTTTTAGTGTATTAAAGATGCCCTTTGTTCAGCTCCTTTCCTCCACTTTTGTATCTCCTTCAGTCTTTTGATCGAGACCGATGCCTCTCAACATGCTATTGGGGCTGTTCTTAAACAGAGAGGCTATCTTGTTGCCTACTATTCAGAGACACTCTCTGATGCTAAGCTCAATTATAGCATATATGACAAGGAATTTTATAGTCTGGTGCAAGCATTAAAACGTTGGCGCCACTATATTTTGGGGAAAGATATACTGCCACATCGATTATCATTCATTCATTTTTATTATTTCTCAGTCCAAGCTCCAGGAGCAGTGCCATTGCAAATGGGCTGCCTATATTGAACAAGTTTATCTGGTTATTAAATATAAGAAGGGCACACCACACAAAATGGCAGATCTCTTGAGCAAGAATCCCACTCAAGTGCTTCAGATTTTGGAAGTTCATTTTGTGGCTTACGATTCTTGGAAACCACTCTATGCTACAAATGCATTCTTTGGTCCCATTTGGGAGGCATTGCAACGCCCTACAAAGGTGAATCAGACACCTTTCCTTGACTGCACCATCTGGGATGGCTGGCTTTATAAGCTCAACAAATTGTGTGCCGCTTTCCAATGACCGTCTCAACCTCATTCGTGACGCTCATGCATCTTCCTATGGCGGTCACTTTGGTAAGCAATAAGACAGTTTAAAGTTTGCAGTGCCATTTCTTCTGGCCCACAATGCAGCAATAGGTTGAATAGTTCATCCGTGCTTGCTGCTTATGCAGTCAACATAAGCCAACAAACTGATAATATGGCCTTTATCAGCCCCTTCCAATCCATGCTTGTCCCTGGGAATCCATTTCCATAGATTTCTTTAGTGGTTTGCCACTGACATTCCACAAACATGATCCCATTTGGGTAGTGGTCTGTTGGTTTTCAAAGACAGCTCTCTTCCTTCCTTGCACAAAGACCACCTCTGTTGCCCAGATGACCAAGTTATTCTTTTCTTAGTTTTGGACTCATTTTTGGTCTTCCTAGCAGCATCATATGATCGTGACTCTTGTTTTCTGAGCACATTTTGGAAGACACTTTGATGTTTGTTGGGTCGTCGCCTCAAATTTCCCACTGCTTATCACCCACAAATGGATGGCAAACCAAGTCGTGAACCATAGCTTGGTGCATGCTCTTCGTGTGTACTTTGCCTACAGCAAACAGTGGGATACTTACCTTCATGTTCTTCATCATAGATTGTTACCGAGCAATTTAGCAGGACTAGTGCCCAGTAAGCACATGTAAGGAGTTGTGACCCAATGTCACCTCAGTCACACCCCTTTAACTTCTTGAAAGAGTCTTGACCTCCAAGGGGAGAGTCCTTATAGTGAAGTACCTGTAAACACACAGCTATCCCCAACGACCTTGGTGGCCAGATCAGTGCCTTTGAATGGAGTAAAAAGCATATATGCAATATAAGTAGCACTTGTCTGAAAAGGGTGGTTAGGTTATCTATGAGATCATGTGACAACTGGGGTAAATGATGGTGGTTTCATTACATTTACTTGCATGAATTTGTAAGTCTGTTGGCTTAATAATAGAACATGCAATAACAAGTTGTACTAGTAAAGGGTTTAATGCATGGAATTTGATATGTAAAGCGCCATTTACCTCATGATAATTGCAAGGGAATCAACCAGTTGTAGCATTTAACCATTCATATCAGTATTCCAAAGTACTTCAGTTTAGCTATCCAATAGTGCAGTAGGTTGCCTTTGTATTGTGTGTATGAGATGATTAAATGATGCAATTCAAACCCTAGGCATTAACACATCTCCAACCACAAGCATGTCAACTTATTTGAATGTTTAAATTTTAATAGCTGCAACAGCTCATGAAAACAGTAACCTACTTCTGTCATATAAGAAGTCCACTTCAAGAATGTTAACATAAGTTAGTCTTGGACCTTGCAGGCTGTACCTTTGAGAAATTTGACCATATGAATGTCGGTGACTGTAAAACATCAGGTCTGTGATTGTGAAAATGAGGTTTGAAACAGTAAGAGTTTAGCCCTTAGAAGCTTTGCAGACCATATTAATGGGTTTGCTGTGGTGAGGAGAGGCTTCTTGAAGGAGGGCGAGGTCAATTTAAGAGGGCGCTGCAGCAGACAAGGAGAAGAGCAGCAGGCCCAATTTTTCAGCAGTAGGCCTGAATTTCTTGGGCAGCCCTATTAGGGTTCGACATATTTCAGGTGCTGACACCCTTAGTTTTGTAGGGCAAACCAGGTAGGCCACAGCCCTCTATAGGGCTAAAAATTTGTAAAAAATAATTATTTTCAAATTTAAAAAACAATTTTTTTTTTTTTAGGGATTTCAGAAATANTCTACCATGAAACTGCAATATTTTTACATGTAAATGAATGAAATTTTGAATAAAAGGATGACAAGTGAAGGGATATGATTCTTATCTCAATACCAGGGCATAAGGGATCAATTCATCAAAAGTCCCTACAAGAAAAGTTCCTCTAGGCTTGCAAAATTAGGGCATCAACCAACAACCCCTATGGTTTGTTGTGAGAGCTTAACAAATAGCAAAGTACAGATCCAAGGGCCTTCACAAAGAAGACTTCTTCAAGAGAACGTCTTCTAACCATACAAATTTGACAAAATCTTGATAATTAAGCCCTAATCAACAACTAGAATGCACTAGCATAGCACTATTCAACAGAGATAGAGATATTCTTACCAAGATTCAACAAAGATGAACAAAGAAAGACCATAGATCAGCTTTGTGCATGAGTTCCATCCGACCATTCTAGCCTCAACATGTATGTGTAAAAGAAAACCCTAGCATTCATCCACATTTCACTTCATAAGCCAAAGAAGAGATTCTCCGAGAGGTGTGCATCACATCATAAGCCCATATAACAAGAGAAAAAGAAGAATTATCATATTTGATCCCAAGTCTTATGATTTACAAATGAGTGAGGAAGGCTTATTTATATCCTCACAACCTCACTTTTTACAAATAACCAGGCCGACAAGCCACTAAAATGTCAATGTTAAAATATAACATAAAATAATCTAAAATAATCTAAAGCAAGGGTAACTTGAGGTATTTTCCCCGAAAGGTACCAAAAACTGATGAAAACAGCTAAAACTAAACAAATGCTCCACTCTGAAGGATGGAGTGAGCAGTGTTAAAATTTAAAGGTTAGATACGTTTTTATCACAAGTAATAAACTTAATACAAGAACATATAAACAATTGTAAATTTAAACTGAACTAAAACAAAAGAACATAATTTTCATCTCTTCCAACTTAACGCTCCATATGGTCATCGCGTTAACGTTGGTCCTCGAGAATCATCAAACGCTAAGTATAGTAAAATAAATCTCAAATAATATTTACAGTAAAATAACCATGTACAAGAGAAACAACATTAAAAATCATAACCATTATTTGGATCTGTCTTATACTCAGATAGTTCTGAGTTTGATCTTGTCACCGAAGGGACAAGTCAAACTGGGTAAACAATATACATAGCTTGAGAGAGAAAGTTCAAGTAGGAGTAAACATACCTCAGGTTCTTCAATCAATTAGCAGTGCAGTCTTAAAATCATGCAAGTGACCGGGGGTAAGAAAAGACACACAAGTGTTGCAGAGATCAAACTTCAAGAGGCAAACCTGTAAGTAATCACCCACTCGTAAGAACTCACACAGAGTTCAATCGCAGAGACAACACTAGAGACCGTAAGCAATCACCCACAGAGATCGATTGCAGAGAGAAGTCACGATGATCATGTTGAGATCGCAGAGAGGAGTCACGAAGGTCGAAGGTCAAGCAGATAAACTCGTGAATAAAGAAATGCAGAGATCAAGTTCAGCTTGTGATTTCTCACGCTGAGGGAAAAAACAGAGAGAGAGAGGTAAGCCCGTGATTTCTCACGCTGAAGACAGAAATGCAGAGAGAGGGGTAAGCCCGTGATTTCTCACGCTGAAGACAGAATCGCAAAGAGAAAGGTAAGCCCGTGATTTCTCACGCTGAAGACAAAATCGCAGAGAGAAACCCGTGAGAGAAACGTTGGGCAGAGATCACTGTGCTGGGGACAGACTCGAGAAGGAAGACACAGAGATCAAACACGAGAAAGAACCAGAGATAGACCCGAGGTAGAAAACACAGAGATCACCTTGCAGAGATTAACGCAAAGTGAATCTGGAGATGAACCCGCAAAGGACAAGCATGGAGAAGAGAGATTACCGAACCCGTGGAGGATAAGCATGGAGCAGAGATCACCGTGAAGGAAATCACTGATGAAAAACACGTAAGGAAGAAGACTCGGAAAGGAAATCGTGCTGAGATAAATCGCAGTCATAAAGTCGCAGAGCTGATGGAGTCACAAATCGAGAGCCAAGGCAAGGTGATGCTCTAATGTAAAGGTACCCTCCTTTTACAATGTTTACAAGTTAAAAAACATGGTCCGATGATATATGAAAAATGGTCCAAAGCTAATCATAAGATAAAGTATCCAAAGTCCTTTAGCAAATTCATAAATTAATGAATTAAAAAATAAGGTCAAAAGTGAAAAGGTCCAACATAAAGTAACCATAACAATAAATGGTCCAATGGTCCTATAATAAAACCATAAGGTAAATACACTTAGGATAAAATCTATAAGTCATCATAATCTAAGGTACACCCAAGTAAGAGTGTCAGGACCAAGTAAGGTGAAGGACCAAGAGTTAACAAGGGGACTACAACACACAACCATAAGATCAAAGTGAATTGTAAAGGTGGACAAGCATTCAATTAGGACCAACAAGACCAACGATTTTTCTCTCTCTCAAGGTACATAGTTTTATATATTTTGTCATCACTGTATAAGGGAAAGATCCAAACGGATGGTACAATCCTTTTGTCCTTAACACTGCTCCTAAGGGTTAGTTGCTAGGGACATCATCGTCAAGGGGTGACCAGTCCCTTGAGAGGCAACCTAGCAATAATCGATTAGGAGAGGGGACATCATTATCTTCCATTCTTAATGAATGGATTGCAGCCTTAGGCTGAGTTTCAATCTCACACTGAATCATATTGATCAACCCCTGGACCTTGACTGGGTCCTCCATTCTTTCGCAAAATGGTTATCAATGCTAAGATGAGTTTCAATCTCACACTGAAAGTTGATTAACTACCTCTAGGACCTACTTGGACATCGTGTCCCTGGTTCCAGACCAGAATGTATTTCTGCATCTACTTGTAGGCTCTACTTGGACATCGTGTCCCTGGTCCTAGACCAAAAACATGCTAGGGGCTTTGCCATGGCATCAACCTGCTTGGTCCTAGACCAAGAACTCTAGGAGACTACTGTGGACCCTAGGGTACCTTCTAGGGTCTTACTGTAATGAACAAAAATATATAATAAATAGACACTAAATAACTATTAATAATTAAATAAATAACTCTTAACGAAGAGTGTAACAAATATAAAATAATATATTAATTATCTAAGTTGCCAGGAAACTTGGGTATAGGTACGGGGACACCACTTTTTGAAAAAGGGTACTTGGGTACGTCGGGGGTTAGTCACATCATACATGCATATAGATTTCTTCATAAATTATGAATCATGATTCATAATTATAAATTCGCTGATTATTTGAACAGTGAACATTCAGATTGAAAATTTGAAACATAAAATATGATAAATCATAGACTCGGTAGATATCAATTAGAAGACTGGAAGTTACATAAAATTTGATAAATCATTGTACCAGGTAGCTGTAACAAAGAATCAAACTCAGACATGAAAGTACACTTGAAATCGTATTTTAAACACCTATTTGTACTGCTGTTACAGGCAATAAAAAATTGAAAATTGCCAAATATATTCCTGCGTTGATGTGAATATATTTCTCAATATTAAATACATATGTATATTTTTTATGTTCCCATTTGGTAGTCAAATTATGTTCCATGAGTGTTGAACACAAAACCATAAAAACATTCATTGTAAATCAATGTAAAATCAATCTACTAGATTTGGACTATATTCAGTGGAATCTAAACAGTGTTGCAAAGTGTTTGACGTAAGTCCTGAATTAAACTCCATACGAAGTTAGCAAAAAATTAGTTCAGATTTGGTGGGGGGTCATTACATTTTCCCCAATAAATTGCATTTTATTGAGTCGGTCGTACCCCTGTACCCAAACATAGGGTACCAAGTACCCAAACACGGGGTACGACATACAATTTCGCCTATAAGTACCCTTGTTTTATAATGGAGTCTCAGGTACGTGGACCCAATATGGGGTACAACAGGGTACGACAGGACACGTACCCTACAAGTACCCAAGTACTTGGTACAGGTACATGTACCCTACCCTTGGGTACGGGTACCCTGGCAACATAGTTAATTATAGTTATTAATTACTAAAGTGAAAGGGTGTAACCCTTCACTACACATGCTCAAGCCTATAAAGGCGAGCCTCAATGTAAAATCTTATGACTTATCTATCAATTTATACATCATTTTATATCTACGGATATGTGGGTTATTTCAGAATTTACGTGTTCATTCCGAGTTAATTTAGAATATCCAACTATGGTTGTTACAGTGGTATCAGAGCCAATCCAAGGCTTCCTTGAATTAGGTCTTTGACCTTGGAGAAAAGAAAGAGCGTTAAAAAAAAAGAAGAGTAAAAACAAAAAAAAACTAAAAGGAGGAAAAACAAAAGAAAAAAAAAGGGAGGGGAAAAGGAAAAAACTAAAAAAAAGGACCTTGTAGTGAAACCACACGTGGTTTCTTAAAGTGGGTTTGGGTTTGAATATAAAAGTGCATAATAATAACTACTAAGAAGCAAGTGAGATTTGAACCAAGGTGGGGAAGGTAACACTTATTCCTCCCAACCACCCAATCTACTCGCATTTTACAAAACTATTGGAAAAAAAGGAGACATTGATTAAATTTCAAAGAAAACTCAAGAATATGGATTTTCAAAGTCAGAGTAGGGACACCAATACATAAATACAAATACACCCAAGTCCATATAATTATGACCGCCAGATCATGACACCACATGTTAATACATGTCACAAAGATGAGTATAAGAGCAATGATAACCACAACACAATATAAAAAGCTGAGTCATAATCATGCAATATAATCCATCTGAAACATCATCTGTCCAATGAGAAAGCACTGATATAAAACTGGGCATCAATCACCGCTCTGTAATGACTAAATGGCTACATCGGTCCTCAAATCTGGTTGTCCTGAGACTCAGTCCTGACATGGGTGAGTACAATAGTCCACAAATACAATAATGGTTCGGCAAAATTGCTCATCTCAGCATCTCATATGTAAGAGATCTGGCTGAAAAATGTACTGTGTCTGAAAAATAAAATATGGTAGCCTGGCTACTATATATGTGATAACACACCTTACAAAGAAATGTTACAATACTATTTAGAATTAAAGGGACACTTGCAGGGAAGGATATCACCATTTCTATTGCACCTGCTGAAAGTAATAATTATATTAGTATTGAATTCGCTAACCATTTAGTGATTCCCGAGTCAAATATAAGGGAAGAGCTAGACTTTTGGGACAGAAAACAAATTGAAATAAGTAGCTTACAACTGAATGTTGGAGATTATATGGTCACATCGAAATTCATTGTTAGTTCCTTATGGAGCTTTGACGGTGACATAATTTTGGGTTTACCTTGGATAAAAACATTGGGGACTTTCATCTTAAATGCCGAAAAGAAGTTTCTGACATTTTCATATAAGCAAAAGAGAAACACATTTCAAGATATTACAATGAAGTCAGAAATAGAAGCTCCAACATCTGAAGAATTCAAGGATATATCAAAGATGATTTCACAGGGTAATCAGAAGTTAGAACAAAAGAAGCAGAAAGAAGTTGAAAAAATTGTCCCTAGTAAGATGAACAATTTACTTGTTTGAAGAATCATTGTCAAGACTTGATCGCACAGATTAATAAATTAAAAAGGGAAAAAAGATAGCAAGAAGAAATCCAAGAGGAATTCCACCAAAAGGAAGTGGATCTCCAAAATGAATTCAATAAGAAACTATTACAAAAAAATGAAGAAAATTCTCGATTAAAAAATTTGAATCAAGGGTTGGTTGAACAAATAAAAAAATTAAAAAATGAGGAGTTAAAAAAATCCTCAGAGTTATTATCAACCAGTAAATTGCGAGAATCACAAACAATTGAAGTTTCTACAAGGGTTCCACAAACGGCTCGAATGTCTTATCGTCACCCAAATGACAAAAGTCGATACAACCAACATCAAATCAAAGTAGAAAATAAACATCGTTCTTCTTATAGACAAACCAACTACAACCTTGAAAATGAACAAAAACAACATCGACGACTTTTATGGAAGCCTAAATTAAGAAGTTTTGTACGAGCAGTCGATCAGCAAACAATTCCAATAAAGGTAGATTTGGGATGGATCACTTCCCAAAAAATGCAACACATTAGTTCAGCAATCTGAAGATTATACCGCCTAGTTTCATCAAGCATCGTAGTTCCAGGCTCACAACATCATGACAAGTCGTTACGAGCAAAAGAACAAAGTCATACAATAAACTATACTTTGAGGACAAAACAATTCTAAGGGAGAGGCAATGTAATGAACAAAAATATAAAATAAATAGACACTAAATAACTATTAATAATTAAATAATTAACTCTTAACGAAGAGTGTAATGAATATAAAATAATATATTAATTATAGTTATTAATTACTAAAGTGAAAGGGTGTAACCCTTCACTACACATGCTCAAGCCTATAAAGGCAAGCCTCAATGTAAAATCTTATGACTTATCTATCAATTTATACTTCATTTTATATCTACGGATATGTGGGTTATTTCAGAATTTACGGGTTCATTCCGAGTTAATTGAGAATATCCAACTATGGATGTTAAACTTACTCTGTCCTACGCAACTGACTAGGGTATGCCATTCTTTGAGAATGGGTCTCACAGCTGCACTAACTTTAACAGGCAAGGGGGAATGTCATGCCCCATCTAAACCCAAACATGTTGAAAAACCCCCAACGCCCCCCCTCAATCAAGCTTGTAGGCTTGGGCATCAAGGATGACGCCATCATGGTGCAAACTCCAAGGAGAGAGGGCGTTGTGCTGAAAGGAGGCCAGGAGGGATTCAAGAGGTGACAGGTAGAGTAGGCAAGTGCCTCTGAGTGGAACGTTGTCACTTATTATGTGGACATCAAGTAGGGGGTCATGTGACCTAGGAACTTGCCCCTAGGAGCCCTGGACACCAATCTCAAGGCTACAAGCCCTAAAATGAGGCAGTTAGCAATGCCATTAAGCCATAGTACTCCTAAAGACAAAGTCAAGGGGTGCGGCCATAACCATCCCTTAGAAAATGCAGATAACTCCCCCATCCTGGCCCTGAAGAAGAAAAACGACCTCTCCCCCTGGGCATATATCTGAAAGTAATCTGGTACTGGTACAGCGTAACAGTTATAACTGTGCTGTCCATCTATCCACTGGTCTCTCCCTTTAATGTCTGTGACGGCTCTCAACATTTGGCTCCTTGTGAACTTTTGCTTACCTTATTCCTTGCAGGTATGGCTCGTCAACAGAAAGAACAATAGTCTGCCCTCTCTTTTGTCCAACATTTGGCTCAGAACAAAAGTCTTGGTTTGGCTGTCACCTCAAATTCCCCACTGCTTTTCACCCTTAATCGGATGGCCAAACTGAAGTCGTGAACTGTAGCGTGGTGCATGCTCTTTGTATATACTGTGCCAAGAACAAACAGTGGGATACTTTCCTTCATGTTCTTCAGCATAGTTTATCCGTGCTGTCCATCTATCCATCTGTCTCTTTCCCTTTGAAGGCTGTTACGGCTGTCAGCCTGTGGCTCCTTATGAACTTCCTCTTACCTTAACCCCTGTGGGTATGGCAAATTAGCAGAAAGAACAAAAGTATGCCCTCTCTTTCCTTAAACATTTGGCTCAGAAACATGCCCAGGTCATGGAAGACCTACAGGCTGCTCAACAACGCTACAAAGCATGCCATGACTTACATTGTAACCCCCTATATTTCTTACCAGGTGGTCGTATCTGGTTGTACATGGATATGCAATGCTTCCAGACCCAATGTCGTCATACTCTCAAGCCCCTTCGCTATGGTCCATACACAGTCCTCCAACAGATTGGTAAGAATGCTTATCGGCTTGCTTTGCCACCCCAGCTAGGTATCCATGATGTAGTTAATGTTAATCACCTCAAGCTGTTTGAGCCTCTTCTGTTAGAGGAATCAGTCACCATCTCTCACCCTTCCAAAAACATCCCTGATTTCCAACCCCTTCTCACCGCGGATACCTTGCTGGACACTCGTTCTAAGACAACTCATCAGCACAAGCATATCTCTTATCTTGTGGGCTGTAAAGGTCAGACTCCTGCTCAGGCCAAGTGGTTTTCACTCGCTATTTTGCAAGCACAGTTTCCTCAGTTGCTGGTGGAAGTAAGGACACTTCCAGATCTAAATAAGGAGGAATTGGGCAAACCAAAAGGGTGCCCACCTGACCCAGAATACCTGGCCCAAGATCCAAGCAGGGTGCACCTCTCCAACAGTGCGCAAGTCCCAAGGAAGGGCGCTGGGCCTTGAGCTGAGAGTGGTTAATAATAAATATGTAGTTGACACAGATTTTTCTGGCAATTCCCCTGGCAAAACCCCGAAGAAAAACCAGTCAATGAGAGAATTTTATTAAGAGCTCATGAAGAAAAAATACTGAAAATTATAGTAGTACATTTCAGCCAATTAATGTAATGTAGTTATCTTTAGTACCACAGTCCAAACTCCTGAGATCTGTGCCCAGCTCCTAGAAATTCAGGCCCAAGTTTCAGTACAATTGAACAGCACCCAACTGACCTCAATTTCTATGGCTGGTACGGCCTTTACACACGGCAAATCAATCTCGATTTCTGTGTCCACACTCAGGAACGCACAGTACAGCCTGTATGGAATTATCAGCTGCAACCAGCCTTGAAATGCATGCTAATACTCAGCCTTGATTTTTGTGCCAATAATTAACCGGTCTGCAACAATTCTGCTGTACAGCCCCTTTAATCTGACTGTATGTACAATGGACTGAAAATAGTGCTGAGAATGCATTGGGAATCGTGCACCAATCTCTCTTGGGAAGTGCACCCTCACTGCTGCATACAAATTTTCTTTCTCTTCGTCAAACTCTCCTCTCAAAAAGCTCTCACTCACAATTTGTCTAAACTCTCCTAGAATTCTCTTTTTATTAATGGAGAGAATGACTGTCACTTCATCTTCCAAGTGACTTTGTCTCTTGATCTTCTGAATGACTTAGTCTCTTCAAAGTCAAAGGATGAGACAAATTACACTAAATGAATTTAAAAATCATTTTCACTCACCAATTTAATAAAAAGTCGCATTAACTTTATAACACTAAAGTTAATGTCTAGGAAAGTCACTTAGGTCCTTTCTACATGCCTAGACACCAAGCCTATGTAAAAGACCTCCCGAGCTATAAAATCTAACAAACACATAGCTGACTGAAAATATGAACTGCAGAAGTTAGAAGAAATCTGCAGCACTCAAAATTAAATCTGTTTTTTTATTAATCAAAAAGAAAACTGTACAATGCAATCACCCCAAAACTTCCTTTAAACTGTGTGTATCCGAGAGAGACCCTACCTTCCTTTTACTGATAAGCAAAGGGCTGGGGTTTACACAATGATAGTCAAGCTGACTAAATCAAACTCTAAACTAGAGCACCTACCTTGCTTTTACAGATAAGCGAAGGGCTGGGGTTTTCACACAGATAGTCAAGCTAACTAAATCAAATCCTAAACCTAGAGCATCCACCTTGCACGAGCAGACCACCTAAAAAAGTGTGCCACTACGAGAAATAGTGTGCCCCAGCGCATGCAAGCATGTAATTTCCTTGGGATCTGTCATATCTTATTAGAAGAACTCTTCTAACCCGTGCGGTAGACTATATAGTGCACTTTGCTTAAAACAAAGACACCCTAAAAACAACACTTCTGTTCTTAAGCAAAACAGAAAATAGACCTGTTCTGATTCTGGAAAAGTGAAAACAGAAATAAAAGCATGTTAATTAGGGTGCAAGCATCATGAACTTGAAGTCATGCATGCAGCTCAGAATCTATATCAAGAGCTGGGGCTCATAATTGCGCCCTCTAACTGCTGTGTATGCTGTGCAGAAGGAGAACTCACTCACAAATCAATCACCGCTGCTCCTCCTTTACTGTCATCAATCATGTGCACAGATCCTGAGGTAAGACTGCTGAAACACGCCATGCCTGCCACATGAAGAACAGTGACTGAGTGATCGTAGGTAAAACTAACACTCCCTTTTTACGAGGAAAGTGTTCTCCACCCAGCCAAGCCCCTCTCTTAACATCTCAAACTTCCCCTTAACCAGGGGCTTTGTCAAAATATTTGGAACTTGTGAATCTGAATGAATGTACTTAAGAACCACAGTGCTCTTTGTGCTTTGTCCTTGAGGACATGGTATAGGATATCAATGTGCTTGGAAAGATCATAAAATATTGAATTCTCAGAGAGCCTGATGTAACTCTGACCGTCACAGACTACAGTACACAATTGTAGGCTCCAACATCTGATTGGTTGACTCCACTATCGACTTGCGAAGCTAGATGGTTCACAACTAGTAGAACATGCTACCATATACTCTGTCTTTGCTGAACTAACTGCAACTGCTAAGCAGCTTTTTGCTGAACCAAGGTATCATAATTGGACCCAGATTGAAACAACCTGAAGTACTCTTTCGATCCCCTGCATGATGCATCTACTGTCAATGTAGAATCAACAAAACCATGTAGCACCAACTCACCATCTCCCACATATCTCAGAGCATAATGAATTGTGCTCTTCAAGTGTTGGAGCACATGCTTTGCATCCTTCCAATGAATTTGTCGAGGCTCAACCATGCACTGGCCAAAGTATTTCACTGCAAAAGCATAGCTTTGGTATCCATCATATACGTAACAGAACCAATCAAAATCAACTGCCTGTATATGCTATAATGAAGGATCTACCAAATCTGAATCTGAATCAGTGTTGAAAACCTCAGCGAAAAATCGCGACTTTACTCCAAGCCGAATTTTCGGCGAGTAAAAGTTGCGATTTAAAAAAAAATCGCGGATTCGCGACTTTTGAGGAAAAATCGTGATTTTTTAGAAGAAGTCGTGGGTCGATCGAAAAAAGTGCCCAGCACTTGCGTCTTTAAAGAAGAGAAATCGGTTTTTTTTGGTCAGTTGGTAAACATATTTGTTGGAAGAAGAGGAGAAGGGCAAGAGGAGACCACCAACACCTTTCGAGGCTTTCAAATACCATTTACCATTTCAATCAAGTATTATTGTGGAGCAAGCATTCAAGGTTCCTCACAGGTATGTACATTTTATCTCCTTGTTTTTCTATCTTTTCCATGGATTGTTTGAAAGATTTCTTGCCTTTTTTTTGCATATTTCTTTGCTATTTTTTATTCTTCTATTTTGCCATTGATTTCCATGCCCAAAAATATGAAAAACAGTCACAATGTAAAATGAGGGTTTAAAAAATTAGAATGGAAAATAGCATGCTTGTTTTTTTAATTCTTAGCCACCCTCTTCTTCTTATCTTTCATGGTTTAAAATCTAAATTTAGAGGTCTGATTTTTTAAGCTAGAATGTTTGCTATTTTGTTCCAATGGAGTTTAATGTAATTTTTTTGTGTTTTTGTGCCCTAGGGTTGCATTTGAGTTGAAGCATTCCAATTGCAAAAATGCCAAAGGTATGGGAGCCATTTTGGCAGTATGGTGAGCCCGAGGATGGAACAAATAGGCAAAATTTGAGTTGCAAATTATGTGGGCATCACATGTCGGGAGGGGTTAACAGGTTGAAATACCATCTAGCCAAACTACTTGGCCATGATGTTGACCTTTGCACTGTAGTGACCCCAGAAATCATGAGATCTGCCCATGACGCCATCCATGAAAAAAATAGAAAGAAGGATGAGATCGTTGCAAACAAAGTTGAGCTTGCAGCTTTTGTCCAAGCAAGAAGTGTAGGTGCATCTCTATCTACCACTATTGGTGAGGGTAGTGGGAGGGACTACACAGCTTCACCTTTCGGGAGGGCGGGGCTCTCATCCCATTTTGTTGGACGAACAGGACCAGGATCACAACCTTCTATCATGTTAATTGTAAAGAATTCGAAAACGGTAGAAGCGGACAGGGTAATGGGAAGGTGTCTTTACTGGAGTCACATACCTCTCAGCATTGTTAAAAGTGCCATTGCAATAGTTGGCCCAAGGTATAAAAGTGCCACCTTTGAGGAGTTGCGGGGCCCAATCCTTCAAGCAGAAAAGAAGGACATCAGTACTAGGTTGACAGAGTTCAGGTAGTCATGGGAGAGCACTGGATGCACAATTATGTCAGATGGGTGGACAGATGGTAAGGGCAGAATCCTTATCAACTTCTTGGTACATTGTCCTAGAGGTACCATGTTTGTAAAATCAGTTGATGCATTGGCACATGTAAAAGTTGCATCACTTTTATGCGAGTTGATGGATGGGTTCATCCAGGATATTGGGGTGCACAATGTTGTGCAAGTTATTACAGATAATGCAGCTAATTATGTGGTTGCTGGCAGGATGCTTATGGATAGGTACCCCTGTTTGTTTTGGGCTCCATGCATAGCTCATTGCATTGATTTGATGTTGGAGGATATGGGGAAAATTCCCTTTATCAAGGTGGTGATTGATCAAGCTAGGAGCATCCCCAAGTTCATTTACAACCATGCTTTTGTTCTTAGTCTCATGAGAAGGCACACCAAAAACAAGGAGTTGAAGCGTCCTGCAATCACGCGTTTTGCCACCACATTTATTACTCTTCAGTCTTTGCTTCAATGCCAGTTTGAGTTGAAGCAAATGTTTGTTTGTGATGAGTGGCGTGATTGTGCTTACAGCAGGAGAGAGGATGGGAAAACCATTGCCAAGTTGGTGTACACTGACTCTTTCTGGGAAGGAGTGGAGGAAGTTTGCTCGGTGAGTGAACCTTTAGTAAGGGTTTTGAGACTTGTTGATGGTGATAAGCCCGCAATGGGCTATTTATATGAGGCCATGGATAGGGCCAAAGTGGTCATTCAAAATTTCTATGTTGGAAAGGTACCCCAGGGCACAACAGGCACATGTTGTTATGGGATTTGATTGATAGTTGATGGACTGGGATGCTTCATCGACCCATTCATGCAGCAGGACTCTTCCTCAACCCCACATTTGCCTACAAATGCAATTTTGATTTTGATGGTGAGATTTTGGAGGGGCTCCTCACTTGTATTCAAAGGATGATACATGATTATGAGACTCACAATGCAATCAATCGCGAGATAGAGGTGTATCGGGATGGTGCTGGAGTATTTAGCTTTGGTGATGCTATTAGTGACAGGACCGATTTTATGCCAGGTAAGTTATTAGAGTGTTTTATGTTTTCATCTTTATTTGAAAGATGAACTATGATTTATTTATATTTATTTCCTATTTTAGTTTTCCAAAGTTGAATGTAATGAAATGTAATTTAGTTATCTTTCTTTATTGTTTGGTGTAGCCACTTGGTGGCAAACCTATGGTGTGAGGACACCAAATTTACGGAAATTTGCCATCAGAATCCTTAACCAAACCTGTACAACTTCGGGATGTGGGCGGAATTAGAGTGTATTTGAAAAAGTACATGCAAAGAGACGTAGAAGGTTATAACTTGGAATTTCAACAAAACAATTGCATTTAAATGTTTAATGCAATTTATGAATCTATGATCCTCTAAGATATTATAATTTATTAATTTATTACCCTCTAGACTCATATTTTTTTTTTATTACCCTCTTACAGGTTGGAGTTCACACGTCTTAATGACTTGGTGTATGTCCATTGCAATCTCCACTTGTGGATGACACAGATACAGAAAGAACCAGATGCAAATGCCATCTCCTTGGACAATATTGATATATTGTCTAAGTGGAGGGTGGATATTGAGACTACTATCATGGAGGAGTCACCTACATGGCTAGAGGAGGGGCAACAGGGGGGGCAAGAGGAGGAGGAGGAGGCGGAGGAGGTGGTTGGAGACACCATGGAGGGTGCTGTGCTAGCATCACCACCACCTTCTGCACCGATTGATACATCTAGTCCTCCATCCATCACTCAACGTCCCTTCTGCTGCTACTATTAGTGCTAGGGGCTGGCTTGAAAAACGACCCATGATATTTTCCTGTAAAAGGGGAAGAGGGGATTGATATTAGATAGCTAGATGCTAGTTTTCCTCAGATACATTTATACATGTGATGTCATTTTGTATTGTTTAAACTTTATACACTTTTGAGTCCTTGATTGGACAACTACGATGTTTCAACTTTCAAGATTCAGTATCGACTTTGATGTATCATTTTATATTTGGCATGACTACATGATGATGATATATATTAGTGCTTTCTTCATATTTATGTTCCATTATGTTTTTCTGATGTTATTGTTGCTTTATATGTTTAAAATTCTAAAAAAAATGAATGTATTTTCTATTTTTTAATGTCTGCCGACTTTTGTCGATTTTTCCCAATTTTTTCGCCGATGTTGCTGAGAAGTTGTATTCGGGACCCTCGCCGACTTTTTGTCGATGTCGACTTTTTCAATATTGATTTGAATCTACTAATAACTTCGGATTTAGAACCATAGGAGTGGCCAAGGGTTTGCAATCCATCATTCAAAATCTCTTTCGAATCTCCACTGCATAATTCCTCTGTCCAAGGAGGACTTGACTTATTCCTTGCTAAACCTCTAGATCCAAGAAATAATGCATCAAGCTGATGTCCTTTATGTCAAACTCATGGGCTAATTTTGTCTTGCACCATGCCATGAGCTTTTCAAAACCAAGTGCAAGTATTAGGTCATTTACAGACATGACCAAATGAAGCATATTAGATCTATTAAACATAGAATAAAGGTTGGTATTTGTAGTTGTCTTGGTGAAGCCTAAATTGAACAAATACTCATCAATTTGTGAGTAGTAGTACCAAGCATGTGGTGCTTGCTTCAACCCACAAAGGGCTCTCTTCAATGCACACACATGGGTCTCTTGCCCATGCACATCAGACCCTCTCTGTTAATTAATGTATTCTTTTGAGTTCCTCCACCATCAAACCATTCAGAATTTGTCTTAATATCCCTTTGATATAAAGGTAAATAAAAAAAATTGATGCTAAATACGTAGTGGTTTTGATGGAATTATACCTAGCAAGTGGAAGAAAAGTTCTCGTCATAATCAACTCCCTCTCTTTGGAGATTCCTCTCACTATTAACTTGGCCTTGTACTTCTCAATGCTGTCATCATCTGCATGCTTTAACTTACACAACCATCTAGAATCAATCGTTGATTTCCTTACCGATCTTTACACAATCTTCCACACATCATGCTTTACGATGGAATTATACTTCTCCATCATGGCATCCTGCCATACTTGCTGAATCGTTGCCCTTTAATAACTATAAGGCTGTGCATCAATGATGGAAGCCATTGGCACAACATGATTATGAAACTTCTTATAAGGATAGCTCACTTGAAAATAAGTCATTGGAGCTCTCACTTGCTCTTCTAACACTTGCAATGTTGAGTAAGCCATCTTGGATTTCTGGCTGTACTGGGTAGTACTGAGGTATTTGCTCTCGCATTAAAACTTGAATGGTTTGCTTATGGTTTTGCTGCACTTTGCAAATTGAAGCTTGGGACCTAGGTTGCGAGGGAGCGCCCCCCCTACTTCGCTCCTAGAGTGCTCTTCCTTGGAGCGTGATTCTTGTTCGCTCCCTTTGCAAAGCGTGCTTTCAACATTAAAAAACCGTTCTCTGGTTTTATAGGGACTCGGGAGTGACTAGGGAGCGATGAAGGAGCGTCGCTCCCAAAGTGCTCCCTCATTGATCTATAGTTTCCCCCGAGAGAAAAAAACGCTCCCTCAACACTCCCACAAATTGAGGCACACTTTTTTTGGTTTTTTGGTTTTTGGAACCAAGACTTGGTTCCACTTGGATTTTTTGGCATGGTTAGGGTGTATTTAGGGGATTTAAACACTCTTTGACCTCATTTGCACTCATTCTATTTATCATTTGAGTCATTTCACTTCTCTTTACTAGGGTTTTGAGTGGGTTTGCTAGTTGTTTGCGAGAGCTTGGAAGGGAGATTGGAGGGGTTATTAAAGGCTACTATTTGTGAGAGCTTGGAAAGGAGATTGAAGGCTTCCATAGAGACATTCAACCAACATTCGAGAGCTAAAGAGGTAGGCTCTAAATTCCACTCTCTTTTTGTTTTTGATTTTTTTTTTTCAATGTGGTAAAAATATTAAATCTTGAATGTTCTCTTCTTCTACTCTTTCCCATTTCTCCTCCATCATTTTATTGCATGCAACAAGTGATTCTCATCTTGAGTCAAGAAGCATGATGGGTATGCGATTTTTGCTTTTGGTTCCACTTCTTATCATGATGATGATGTTGGGAAATAGATATACTAATGGCAATGGTGGGGAGGAAGAGCTAGGGAGTGGCACATAGCATGGAGAGGACGAATAAGGGGAAGAGGATGATGATAATGAACTTGAGAGTGACAAGGGACAAAACTTGAAAGATACAACACCTTTGTGGAAGTATGTGGCAAGGCTTGGGGGAGGGAAAGAGGGTGGAACTGCAAAGTTTATATGCCCCCATTGTACTAAAGCTTACATAGGTTCATATACCCATGTGAGAAAGCATTTATGTGGGACTATGCCATGTGATGAAGGTAAGACTATTAGAGTCAAAACATGTGACAAAGTGTTAGGGAAAGAGAGAAACAAATACAAGTTGGAAGAAGAGGCTGCTCAAAACGAATCCAAGAAAACATTGAACAAGGGTTGAATATGAAGCCTCACATAGAATGTTTGGTAGTGGAGTGGCTCGATTGGGATTCTCATCCCCACATAGTAGTGGATTCTCACCTATGCGAAGAACATTATCATATTTCCTTGACCAAGCTTGCAGAGATGATGTGGATTCAAAAATTTATAGGTTTCTCCATGCTTGTGGTGTACCATTCAATGTTCTTTGCTCACCCTATTGGCATGGACTGGTACAAGCCATCAATGATGCCCCTAAAGGGTACAAGAGCCTTGGGTATGACAAAGTGAGAACTGTGGGACTTGACAGGGAAAGAGCCAAAATCAGCCAAAATCAACAGTGCTTTTGGAATTTTTACAAATGACTGGACCAACTATGTGGTATCCGTTGTACCTGATCGGTGGACAAATGTTAAAGGAATGCCATTGATAAATATTCTTGGTGTGTCTGCTACTGGTGTGATCTTCCTTTTAGCCCATGACTACTCAGATTGCTACAAGACTGGTATTAATATTACACAACCTTTACTTAAAACCATATAAGAGAGACTGGGCCATACAATGGCATTCAATTCATCTTTGATAATGCTGCTAATTGTAAGGCTAGTAGGAGCAATCATTGAGGATAAGTATACTAACATATTTTGGTCAGGGTGTTTGGTTCACACATTGAACCTTTTGATGCATGATATTGTTAAGATGCCATAATTATCGATGGATCGGAGCCTTGTACAAGATACAGAAGAACATCATAAAATTTATTACCATTCATAACATGGCCCACCACATTTTTCGCAATCACTCTAGGTTGGAGCTATTGAAGATTGCAAAGACTAGGTTTGCTAGCTACTACCTCACCTTCAGGTGACTTTTGAAGGTAAGAGAGGTGTTGGCTAGTATGGTCTCAAGTGATTCATGGCAGGATTTGAAAGACAGAGCTGCAAGCACATTTGATAGACATGACTTTCAAGAGGTGGAGGACATTGTTCTTGATGGTTAGTGTTGGGCATAGGTTAGGTATGTTCTATAGTTCACCAATCTTGTTTATAATATGATTCAGTTTGTAGATATAGATCAAGCAGTGATTGGGGAGGTGTATGAGGAGATGGATAGCATGCTTGGCCAAATCAAAGACATGATTGAGCAAAGAGATGCAATCTTATATGGTCATATTCATAAACATGTGGTCAAAAGGTGGGATTATCTGAATGTTCCACTCCATGCCCTAGCATATGTCCTTACACCAAAATATTATTCTCCATCTTGGTTGGTCCAACAAGCACTTAGGGGTGGAGTTAGGAGAAAACCACACACAGACTCAAAGGTGCAAAATGGGTATATGCTTGCATTAGACAAGTTGGTCCTTGATAAGGAGTGGGCTCAAGTACGAAGTAAATTGAGAAAATTAACATTCCATACAAAATTAAGTACCTAGGAAAATTAAAAAAAAAATGGGCGTCAAGTACGAAGTTAATTTTTTACAAAGCAACTCTTTCCTAGGTACAAAAATCAACATTCCATACAAAACTGTACAACGACACTGGAGTGTTTTGTAACTTGCATGCAACCAAAGATCGAGATAGGTTGAGTCCTATCGAATGGTGGAACATGTATGGCTTCTCTTCCACATATCTGTAAAAATTGGCGATGAGGGTGTTTTCACAGGTTGTTAACAATTCTTCTGCAGAGAGGTGTTGGACCACCTACAACTTCATCCACAACATCAAGAGAAACAACATGAATGTGGATTTGGCAGAAAGCTTGGTTTATGTGCACTGCAACTTGAGGTTGTTCCATTATTGTGATGCGGCCAAGATTGATAGAACATATTTGACTTGGGACAACAATTCAGAGGAGGCTAATTTAGAGGATGGGGCCATAGCATTAGAGCTCTTGGAGGTTGAACTATTGCGTGATCATGATTGTGATCAAATTCATACATCAGAGATGCCACTCCCAACCACCAACACGTTTCTAGATGTAGGAGTTTTGTCTTTATCTTCACAACATCCAACAATCCATGGGGGCCATGCATCTTCTTCTAATGTTCCACGAACACTTCCAGCTGCTCCTATTCTTGTACCTAGACCACGAGAAAAGAAATTGGAAGTTTCTCGTGGCAAGAGGAAAGCTTAGTAGATAATACTTTGTACTTAACGTTTATATGGCCTATTTTGTAAATAGTAGATAAGTTTGAGTTTTAAGTTTTAACTTTGAAGTTTGAATTTTGAACCTACCTTTGAAGTTTAAATTGCTGACTGCATCTTACAACTCTTTGGTAATGAATATGATATAATGATGCTCTATTTCATTTCATGGTTGATGTTATCTGTTAGGGTTTGTTGATGGCAAATATTATATGTTGAAATTTGAAGGTTGATGTTGTTGATGCTTGATCATTTGATGACAATGTTATAAGTTATAGCTTCTAGATGATTGATGTTCTATGTGTACTAAATGGTTATATATATGTTTTCATGTTTTCTATAGCTAATTTGGCATTCTACATGTTTTTTTAATATATATGCATCAAAATATATTAAAATATATATTGTATAAAAATGCTCCCAAAACATAAGCTTTTGAAAATTTCGCTTTCTTCTCTTGCTCCTGCTCCCTCTTCCACTATTCGCCCCTTCTCCCCACTACCAACAACATAGCTTTGGACAACACTGTTCTCCCTTCTTTACCTTCCTAGGGGGCTCCTAAGACTTGGAGGACCAAGCATCCTCATCAAGCTTCACATCTTGACTTATTGTTGTCTGTCAATGTGCTGGGAAGTAAATCTAGTAAGGCTTGGAGGGTCTCCATTAGGGGAAATCTGAGGTCTAAAATGAACCTCTTGTGAAAAATTCCCCCAAAAAAAGAAAATGCTTCTTTTCAACCAATACGATTTAAGATGATGATGTGAAATCCATGGGTGAATACTGTTGAAAAGAAAGAAAGAAAGAAAATTAATTTTTTGCATATATTTTCAATTTATCTCATTATTGGTTTACTAAAATTATTGTGTAGGTACTCGTTGGATGCCCATATTTCATAACTCTTATTTTATTAGATTTCTTAGGAGGCTAGAAGGTTCAAGCTTGGATCTCTTCTCATTAGGGATATTAATATACAAAGGACAAGTGCTTCTTTTGGTTTCTTGTCCTTGTGAGGGCATCTGATACGAATGTACATAATTTTATTGCATGCCTTTTCCCAAAGACATATGGGTATATCCATATCATGGATCATTGCTTTGGTTGTCTCATTGATGGACCTGTTCTTCCTATTTGTAACAAGGTTACAACAACCGAATCGGTGGTCGAACCGACCGACCTTGAAAACCGGAACCAGACTGAAACCAAGAAAAAAATCAGATCATACAACAGGTCCACCAAAAATGCAAAAAATATTCAAACATTGAAAAATTATATATATATATTAATGTGCAAACATGTGAATCCAAACCATTATACGCAAATTTGCAAAAAGGGCTCTTACTATGTGCCATGTTGAGCATATTTGACTAAACCTTTCCCACTCAACCAACTTTTTTGTTTAAATTAAAAAAAAATGCCCTCTTAAGTGTCGCTATACAGTTTTGTATGGAATGTTGATTTTTGTACCTAGGAAAGTGTTCTCCTAGGTGACTTTAGCTTTAGTCACTTAAAAGGGGAAAATAAAGTGACCCTTGCGTTAAATGACTTGAGATGAGCTTTTAATTTGACTTTAAAGAATAAAGTCACTTTTTGGAAAATTTAAGTGAGGTGAGTGAATTTAATTTTTAAATGAGATTTATGAGCATTTAATCTCATCCACTCATCTCATCTAATCTNAAGACAAGAAAAGACATTTTGACTTCACTTTTGCATTTTTGAGAAGAGAATGAAGAAGGAGAGAGCTGAGAGAGAAAAACAATTTTTCTGAGAAAGAAAAAAAATAGCAGGCAACCATTTTTCTTGGGCACGCAAATTGAGGAAGATAATAGCATGAGTAGGGCACAAAAATCGAGGAGAAGACAACGACATTTATTGCTGGTTCGTCCAGTCCATACGGTACGGTTTTCAGTACAACATGCACAATTTTCGAGGTAGATTTCTAGGCACGATTTCGAGATTTTTTTTTCCTGGGCACGGATTTTGAGGTTTGTACAGTTAGTCCGTACGGTCTGTCCGTACACCGGCATGGAAATCGAGGCAAAAACAGAAAATTTTCGAGTTTGATTTTTCCTGTTTGGCACAGAAAACGAGGCATAATTTTTTTTCTGAGTTTTGTTGTAATATTTTCCTGAAAATAAAAATCTCTCTCCTAACAAGGTTTCCCCTTGTGCGTTTTTCTTGGGCAAGTTGCCAAAAATTTACTGTCTGAAAATTTCATGGTGTGCATTTATTATATTTTCTGTCATTAAAGTTGAGTTACAACAGTGTTTGTATCAGTCTGAAATTTTGTGTAATTTCCAGCCTTATGTATTTCTGGGTTGGGCATTAAACAGAGATAAATTTTGACATTTAAACTGGTTGTTGAAACAGAGAAAAACTTACATGGTATCAGAGCTGAGTTGGGCAGAAAATTATTTTTTTGCAGACAGAAAAGTAATTTCCAGAATTCAGAAATTTCTTTTGACAGTAGTGTTGTTCGCCGATTGCACAGCGATAGCAGAAATCTTCCGAAAGCTGTTTCCTCACTTGAGAAAGTGGGAGAGGTACTGTCACCTACTCCTAGCTCCTCCGTTTAGGCTAACTCCTAACGAAGCCAAGGGGGGTGGTCCCTATCAAAGAGTTTCTGAGGCTCAATGTATTTAAGTAAGTTTTATGAAAGTGATGCAGATGGGTGTTGTTTAGGAGTTTGTTATGATGAAAGAAGATTACAATTCTATCAACTGAAAAATAAATATAAGACAAAAAACAATTCACGTTGCTATCACCAGATTAAAAGATAAACAATATAACGAGAGCTTGTGAAATAAACTAGCATTCACAGACAAAGATCTTGTTTGAGGGAAAACCAAAAGACAAATGGCCCAGATTAATAATGATGCATGAGAAACAAACCAGTGCCTTATGGAGTCAAACGTCTGAGATGCTTAAAAATATTGAAAGTACAAGTCTCGTAATAGTGCTAGTGAATGTGTTTTGCGATTGCTCTTGGTTTATTTTAAAGTATTTTAATGGTCTTGCTCATTATGGCTTATCAAAAGTATCAAAGACCAACCAGGAAAGCGTTCCAAGTTATTCCGTTCGAGACATGTCGGCTCGTCCAGTATCCCAGGCTGGTATTCGGTGGATTGACCAGCTAGCCGACACTCTAAGACAACGGGGAGTTTCGGCGCCCTTACTGAGAATGACTTTGAATACTTTCAACAACGTCGGTGTGTTGGTTATGGGGAAAATTTTTATTATGTTATTACTTGAGAGATTATCAAATTCGTTCATTGTTCTGAGTACGAGCCCAACTATAGAAGTCTGCAGAGCATACTAGGTGAGGAATAACAACAAAGTAAATTAATTAAGGGGAAGATGTAAGTTGCAAGTTTTATTAGAAAACAATTAAACCCTTCGACAGGGACCGCTCTTGACTTTGTCTTATGACAAAAGTTCAAGAGTCTTAGCTACTCTATATGCCTAAATGCAAGGATGCAAGGATGATGCAAAACTAGTATGCTCTCCGACAGAGAGTGCTCTTGACCTGGATTTCAGCAAGTTCAAGAGACTTAGAATTAAGTTAACAAATTAAAAAAACAAAAAATGCATGAAATAAATGATAACCACAAACCCTCCGACAGAGAGCACTCTTGATCCACCTGACGGTGAGATTCAAGAGATCTTAATTCTTTTTTATTTTTTTTGCAATAAAGTTAAACAAAACAAGAATCTTTTTCTCTTTTGACTTTTTTGAAAGCAAAAAACAAACTTTTCAGAAATTAAAACTAACATTTCCTAATCTATTCTAAGCAATTATTCTACAAGCCAAAAAACAAAGAAATTGCAAACATGAAAAGTGGACGAGACAGGCTTCCCCCAAATGGGGGAAGAGGGGTGTGGGAGCCTTAATCCCACTTGCTCTTTATTAACTTTTTTTTACAATGTTTTTGATGTTTTTTGCCTCTTCTTGAATGAGCAAGGTGAGAAAGGGAAAGAGAGAAGAGGGAGGTGTTTTTGTCTTTTTTGCTCTTTGTTTGCTCCTTTGCTTGCTTATGGCCTTTGGGCTCTTTTTGACTTCCCTGAAAACAAGAGCTTTGAACACTAACTTGTTATACGTTAGTCCAAAAATAAAACAAAAATAGATCTATAAACTAATTCTAAAAGAAACTAAACTTATACAATGAAAATGGAGGAAAGCAAACAGAAAAAGAAGCTACGAAAAGGGGGAGAAAAAGGCAAAAAGAGGGCTGCAAACTAAAGTGGAAGAGGGCTACGGCAAAGGAAAAAGAGGGCTGCAAACAACGACCAAAGAGGGCTGCAAACAAAAGCAAAAGAGGGCTGCAAAAAAGGTGAAGAAAGGCTGCAAAAAGAGTGAAGAAAGAGGCTGCGAAAAGAGAGAAAGAAGGCTGCAAATTGAGTGGAAAAGAAGAAGAAAGGGGCTGCAAACTAGCAAAGAGGGCAGCGAACAAGGGCACACGGTTTGATGAAAAATATGTAGCTTGAAAACCAAACCCCGCATGACCAAAAACAAATCAGACTTTTTCTTCAAAAGATGAATAAAAGTAGGGAAGAAATGGTTAAACCTTTGGATCTTTGAAAGATATTTGGATCTCACATAGTAAGTAATTACTGAAAATTTGCACTTGACTCCAAGAGAGGAAGATGTAGCTGAGCTCAAACTTCTGCTTGGTAGGATGAAATGATCTGCAAAACAACAACTCATAGACTTGCCAAACAAAGGATTAGATCATGTATTGTTCACAAATTGAAATAAAAAAGTAGCATGAAATATAACTGAATAAAACAATGCTCTTTTTCGATCTCTAAAAGTAAATCAATAAACAGTTAACTTGAAAACTACAAATACCCGTTCTTATGTGCTTGAAAAAGCCTTCTAAAGCATAGATTCATAATCCCAAATTGACAAGAAAGAGAAAATTAAGATAACATCACTTCATCCATCAAGTACAAGCATGCACAATATCACACCACATGAGCCTCCAAAGCCTTTATTTTTATTCCAATGGTTGCATGAAAGCAACAAGCATTTACAAAGTTTCACCAGAGGTTCTTTACAAAAATATATCCACCTCTAATAGAGCTCAAAGAGCCTGTACTTATACAAAAAACCAAGCCCCAGGGGCTTTTAATGAACCAGAGATCAAGCTCAGTTAAGTAAGCTTGAACTGAGCTGAAGTGAATGCTGAACTGATGTTGAACTGCCATCACACCCAATCAGTTCGGCGAGTCATCCCTTTCCTCACCAAAATCCATATGTGTGAGTCCCTAATCTCCTCTCGCGAAACCGTTCGGAAGCTTGGCGTGAAGGCTTGTGATGTCATCCAATTAATACATCGAAACACTTGCATGCATTGGTTATATGCCATGGTTTAATTTAAAATCAATGCATGGGATGGGTCCACCCATAATCCAATCATATGCATGCAAGGGGTAGCGTGAGTCCATGTTGACGTCACCCTCCATCTTCAATTAAAACGTGATCTCTTCATAAAAACGATGCATGGTATACACTATGGTTTTATTTTAATATACAACGAGTGTAGATGGGAGGCCCACTTAATACCAATCGCATGCATCCTTTCCACTGGTCGTGAATACTTATATCCTCACGTCACCCATCTCTTGAAATAATTCAAGTTTGAACAATTCGCATGGTGTGGATACGTTAATCATGGTTTATAATTTTTTAATTTAATTTTGAGGGGGTCCACCCCACTCCCACCTAAACCAACTTCCACATAATCGTGGGTCCAAGAAGGTTCACGTGACCTCTTTTATAATAAACCCAACTCAAACTTTAAACCAAAGTCTTATATGCCATGCACCTTAAAGAAGAAACGCATGACTATGCCATGTCGTCTCCACCATTTTAAAAATCAATTTTGACTTTGGATTTGACTTTTTAATTTTTTTGTCCCTTTTTAGCATTAAAATGCCATTCTGAAGCATTTTTAGCCGAATGATGACTTTCGGGATGCTCCGGCTGCCCGACTGATGGTGAAAGTTGCCCTTGGGTAAAGATGCTGCTCCGGGCTTGAAAATGAGCTCAACCATGTCGAAAACGGACTCCGGATCACCCGTTTATTACATTTTGAAATTTTCCATTTAAACCATTAAAAATGGCTTAAAAAACAGAAAAAAAATATTTTTTTCGGAATCCAACGAAACTTGAGGGGGACCTAGTACATGTTCATACGACTCAATCGGAATGCCTAGCATGACAAAAAACACTGACACGAAGGCTCTAATAACCTCCCAAGGTTGAAACATCAAGACAACTACCTTAGCTTTGGAGGAGCGAGTGAAAAACTCAGATATTATTGGTCGTTTGTTCAACAGCCAATAATAACCAAGGGAAAAAACACTCTGGGCTAGTCGGCTTGATGCCCAAGTCTGGGAAGCCGAGCCTTTTATAAAAAATTAAATGCTAGGATATTTTTTACATTATCCCCAAGGGGGTATGAACATGTATTTTACAAAAATTAAAAAGTTCAGCAAAAAACTGGCTATTTCTGGAACATATTGAACCTCTGAAATCTGGAGATGAGCATTCATCATGCTCGATAACTGGCGGCTCAAATAGGAAGTTCAACTATTGTACAAAATAGTTGGTAACAAGTAGCAACATTTTTGTTGAAATTTGTTTTTTGCTAAATATGACTTCAACTGGACTGAGAATGGAGAATAGGCTTGATGGGGTTGAGAATTTTGTACCATGGAAAGCTAGGATTTTGCTTGTATTGGAGGAAAATTAGTTGTGGGAGCAGGTAGTCAGAAATACTACAGCTAATCCCATTGCTATTCCCGCTTCCACCGATGCGGTTGCATTGGCTGCCTTCAACAAGAAAGATATTAAGCCCAGGAGGATTATCTTGGATGCTGTTAAAGATCATGTGATTCCACACATTTCAGGGAAGGATCGTGCACATGAGATGTGGAGTGCTTTGACCGGCTTGTTTCAGAGTTCAAACGAGAATAGGAAGATGGTATTGAGGGAGAAGCTGAAGAGTGTCAAGATGGTCAAAGAAGAGGTTGTGATGACTGACCTTACTAGGATCTCTCAGGTGAGAGAAGAGCTTGCAGCAGTGGGGGAGGTTGTTCCTAATGTTGAACTAATGCGGACAACCTTGAATGGGGTATCAAAACCTTGGGCTGTGTTTGTGCAGGGCTTTGTAGCTAGGGAGAACATACCTACATGGGACAGGATATGTGATGATTTTGTCCAGGAGGAGACTCAGAGGGGTCTTTTGCAGGGCAGTGCTTCTACTAGTAGAGAGGATGAGGAAAATGTGGCTTTGACAACAAAGGGCAGGAAGAAGAACAAGAACGGTCCCAAGAAGGGTGGGGCCAAGCAACAGGATGGGCAGAAGAAGGATTTGAGCACTGTTAAGTGCTTTGCATGTCAGAAGATGGGACATTATGCTGGGAAGTGTCCAAACAAGAAGAAGAAGAAGCAGTAGCAGACAATAGCTTTGGCAAAGGTTGAGGATTTTGCAGCTAGATTTCAGAGAGAGTTTTCTTTGTGCATTGGACATGTTGATAGAGAGAGAGAGCATCCATCATCACCAGTGCGGATGTTGATAGAGAGAGGGAGTTTTCCTTGGTGACAGATCATTCTTACAGTGCATCTACTTCCAACACTTGGTATATTGATAGTGGAGCTTCGAGCCACATGACAGGTGTTCGAGAGATGTTTTCCGAGCTTTCACAGACAAAGACTGATGTGGAGGTAGTGTTGGGAGATGACTCTACTGTCATAGCAGTTGGACGTGGGACCATCACCTTTCAGAGGGAGTCCATGAGTCCCATGGTTTTGAGAGATGTACTGTATGTACCTGGGCTGAAGAAAAACTTGATTTCAGTTTCCATGATTGAGGATCGGGATCTTGGGGTGTCCTTCCTAGATGGACATGTGCATGTGTTTCCCAAGACTGCAGGACCATCTGCTTCATATGCCATTGGAGTTAGATGTGGGAAAATGTACAAGCTCTAATTTCAACCTCAACATGCCTTGGCACATAGCAGTGACAACTAGCTTTGTGAGCTGTGGCATAGGAGGATGGCTCACTTGCATCATCCAGCTTTGAGGTTGTTGAGACATATGGTTATAGGTTTACTAGATTTCAGCTCAGAGTAGAGTGATGTTTACACGGAGTGTGCTTTGGGAAAGTACACCAAGACTACTTTCACAAGCAGTGATAGCAGGTCAGCAGGGATTCTTGACTTGATACATTCATATTTGTGTGGACCTATGTCTTTTGTTTCTCTGAGAGGATATGAGTACTATGTGACATTCATCGATGACCATTCTAGGAAGACATGGATATACTTCCTGAAGAGCAAGAAATTTGAGGAGGTATTGCAGAGGTTTTAAGAGTTCAAAGCTCTTGTGGAGAACCTGACAGGGAGGAAGATACGAGCTCTCAGATCGGATAACGGGGGTGAGTATACCTCCAAGGAGTTTGATGGATATTGCAGATAGGAGGGCATCAGGAGGCAGTTGACGGTTCCATACACTCCAGAGCATAATGGAGTGGCTGAAAGGAAGAATAGGTCTATTGTTGGAGCAACTAGAGCTATGTTACATGACCAGTCACTTCCTTTCTTCCTTTGGGCAGAGGCATGCAGTACAACTGTTTATCTTCAGAACAGGAGTCCCCATCGTGCCGTGGGGAACATGACACCTGAGGAGTGTTTCACAGGAAAGAAGCCTGAGGTTAGCCATTTTTGCATATTTGGTAGTTTGATTTACTCTCATGCCCCTTCTAAGAAGAGGATAAAGTTGGAGCCCACCGCAGAGAAGGGCATCTTTGTGGGCTATGATGAGACTTTGAAGGCCTTCCGTATTTACCTTCCTTCTCAGAGGAAAGTTGTTGTGAGGAGGGAAGTGAAGTTTGAGGAGGAGCGGGCCTTCAGGAAGTCTAGAGAGTCAGAGCAGGGAGAGCAGTAGGTTCCTGCACCTCAGGTAGTTTCACAGGTACCATCTGTGCAGTAGTCAGGTTCACAGGTTTTCGGGGTTATTGGACCACACAGTATGGGCATAGGTTCACCAGTTTCAGTGGTTCAGCCAGTAGGATCTTCGGGGACAGATTTTGGGTTTGAGATTATAGGTTCACCGTACAGAGCATCAGGATCACAGAGTTCACCAGCTCTTGGTACATCAGCTTCTGGTTCACAGGTTACTGGGGTTTCTACCTCTGGTAGTTCATCAGATGAGGACAGACTAGTGTGGAAGCAGCCTTCAGGGAAGAAGACGCCCAAGTGGCTTCGGGATACCTTGAAGGAAACACGAGAGTTTGGGACACCCAGGGAGTCAGTGAGGGCCATCAAGATGCCAAACAGATTGGGCATGGCTTTGGTGGCTAGTCTACGTGATTCAGAGCCTTCTACTTTTGAGGAGGCCTCCCAACATCATGTTTGGAAAGATGCCATGATGGATGAGTACCATTCCATCATGAAGAACGATGTTTGGGAGATAGTTTCGAGACCTGAGGGAAAGTCAGTGGTGACTTCTCGGTGGCTTTACAAGCTAAAGCATGCTGCTGATGGGAGTGTGGAGAAGTACAAAGCCAGGTTTGTAGCACGGGGGTTTTCACCAGTTGAGGGAGTGGATTATGATGAGACCTTTGCGTCGATTGCTCGTTATACTTCGATCGGGGCATTGATTTCCATTGCTACGGAAATTTGTTGGAAGACCCATTAGATGGATGTGAAGACCACATTTCTCAATGGAATCATTCATGAGAGAGTCTCATGTTTGTAGGCTGAAGAAAGCCTTGTAAGGGCTGAAGCAAGCTCCTAGAGCTTGGTACTCCAGGATTGATTCTTACTTGTAGCGAATGGGGTTTCAAAAGAGTGAGGCAGATCCGAATCCCTATTTCATCATGGTTGGAGATGATCCGCTCATTCTTCCGTTGTATGTGGATGATTTATTTATCACATGAGGAGAGAGACCCGTTGCAGCTTGCAAGAAAGATCTTGCTTCAGAGTACGAGATGACCAACATTGGGTTGATGCACAATTTTTTGGGATTGGAGGTTTGGCAGGAGCCTGGACATATTTTCCTGGGACAGGGAAAGTATGTTGTTGATATTCTGAGGAGATTTAGGATGGAGGATTGCAGGTCGATGTCGACACCGATGGTCACCAACTCGAAGAAGCTTCATGCTTTTGAGGGAGAGTTGGTGGATCCTACATTATATCGTCAGCTCATTGGTTCATTGATGTATCTGGTCAACTCTAGGCCAGATTTGTTTTTTGCAGTGAACACTCTCAGTCAGTTCATGGTTGAGCCTAGGAGAGTGCACTGGGTAGCTGCAAAACATGTGTTGCGTTACCTTGCAGGGACAGTGGATTAAGGTCTGGACTACAGGAGGTCGGATGGGATCAGGTTGATTTGCTACACAGATTTAGATTGGGCAGGCAGTGTGGCAGATTGGAAGAGCACTTCCAGATGTTGTTTCAGTTTGGGCTCGACAACAGTGTCGTGGTTCAGTTGGAAGCAGAAGTCTATTGCTTTGAGTTCTGCAGAGGTTGAGTATATGGCAGCCAGTCAGGCCAGTTGCGAGGCGCCGTGGCTTCGCAAGTTGCTGGTGAATTTATTTGGTTAGGAGTTAAGGCCTACGGTGATCTACTATGACAATCAGAGTTGCATCCAACTCTCTAAGAATCCAGTATTTCATGACCGGTCAAAGCATATTGAGATCAGGTATCATTTCATCTGAGATTATGTTCAGAGAGGAGCAGTGACTTTACATTACATTTCCACTAATGAGAGTAGGTTGCAGAGATTCTTACGAAATTTTTGGGGAGGGGCAAGTTTGTCTTCTTCAGAGACAAGTTGGGAGTGGTGCAGAACACCTTCCTCGGTAAGAGGGAGTGTTGATTTTTGTGCCTAGGAAAGTGTTCCCTTAGGTGACTTTAGCCTTAGTCACTTAAAAGGGGAAAATAAAATGAACCTTGCATTAAATGACTTGAGATGAGCTTTTAATTTGACTTTACAGAATAAAGTCACTTTTTGGAAAATTTAAGTGGGGTGAGTGAATTTAATTTTTAAATGAGATTTATGAGCATTTAATCTCATCCCACTCATCTCATCTAATCTCTACCGTTGGATTAGACGAACCCTAGGGTTCTCACCAAAAAGGCAAGGAAAGGCATTTTGACTTCACTTTTGCATTTTTGAGAAGAGAGTGAAGGAGGAGAGAGCTGTGAGAGAAAAGCCATTTTCCGAGAAAGAAGAAAAATAGCAGGCAGCCATTTTTCTTGGGCACGCAAATCGAGGAAGAGAACGACAGGAGTAGGGCACAAAAATCGAGGAGAGGACAACAACATTTATTGCTGGTCCGTACAGTCTGTACGGTACGGTTTTCAGTACATTGGGCACGATTTTCGAGGCAGATTTATGGGCACGATTTTTGATATTTTTTCCCTGGGCACGGATTTCGTACATTCTGTACAGCGACACGGAAATCAAGGCAGAAAAAGAAAATTTCTGAGTTTGATTTTTCCTGTTTGGCACGGAAAACGAGGCAGAAAATTTTCATCCAGTTGAGATAAGTCGGTCTGAAATTTTTACTGAGTTTTGCTGTAATATTTTCCTGAAAATAAAAATCTCACTCTCCTAACAGGTTTTCCCCTTGTGGGTTTTTCCTGGGCAAGTTGCCAAAAATTTACTGTCTGAAAATTTCATGGTATGCATTTATTATATTTTCTGTCATTAAAGTTGAGTTACAGCAGTGTTTATATCAGTCTGAAATTTTGTGTAATTTCCGGCCTTATGTATTTTTTGGTTGGGCATTAAACTAAGATAAATTTTGACATTTAAACCGGTGGCTGAAACTGAGAAAAACTTACATGGAACCGGTCAAAATCAGACTGAAACCGTTAAAACCGACCGGAACCGGTAAAACTGGTCATTTCCGATTTGAGACACCGGTTTGACCCGGTGAGGCCTTGGAACCAGTCGGACCGGCTGGTTTTGCCGGTTCCACCGGTTTTTGTAACTATGATCTGTAAACCCTTTCTGTTGAGGGTTGTAAGGCAGTGTCATGTCCATCTTGATATCTGCATGCTTGCAGAAGGAATCAATCTTCTTGGAGGTAATACTCTTTTCCATTATTTGTTTCGACTCCACACACATCTGAATAAATCAGATAAAAAATCCTTTTTGATCTGTGCTCATTGCTAAGGAAAATAAATAATTTTGGCATGCTTGCTGAGTGCATCTTGTCTTCTCTATCTTGGCATTCGACAATCTCTACACCATATCCTTTAAGAGAGGTAATGCTCCATGGTGCAGGTGACCAAACCTTTTGTGCCAAAGCTTGCACAAGTTGTCATTGTTATGCACCAAAGCACCCTGCTTCATTGGATCAACAAGCAGTTAGGATAGGCCATCCTCTGTGATACCTTTGGCCAAAACTTGACCAGGATCAAGGCCATGATCTCATATAATGACTTGCCGATCATCAAACACAACTACTCACCTAAGATCTTTGATGGATGACACTGAAAGCACGTTCTTAGTTAAACCAGGAACAAATAAGACATCATCAAGCTCAATGACCTCACCTAGTGACATGCAGAATGAGACCGAACCCATCCTGGTCACTGGATATGTCATCTCATGACCAAGTTCCACTTGCATGCCAACATCCTACTCCTGAAGTTTAGTGAACACCTTCTTTTTGAATGCCATGTGCCTAGATGCTCCACTGTCCACATACCACACTATACCAGAGATGGTGTTAATGGAAAGGCGTGAAACCATGGAGAAGGTTGTGCCATGTCTAGATGCTAACTCAACCACTGTTGAAGCTTCCGCATTCCCTGCTAATTGCTTCTGCCACTGCTTGCTTTTCCCCTTGTGAGGACATTAAGAAGCATAGTGGCCCTGTTTGTGGCACTTGTAGCACGTCATGTGGCTTGAGTCTTTCTTTCTGTGTTCGAGGACCCACAATCCTCCATATGACACCCCCTTGGGTTTTTTTTACCAACTTTCCTCATCGTCCTAAAGAGAGCTAGGTTCCAAGTCTCTTCCATATTTGCGGGAATAGTGTCTAGTTTCTCTCCACCTGAATGGAATCATTCCAAAAGTTCTCAAAAGTGGGAAGCTTCTCCCTAGCATGGAGACTCCGAGGGAATGGCTCCCAAGATGAGGAGAACCCATTTAAAACAATTGGTAACCACTCCTTATTCTCCACTGTCACTCTGATAGCAGCACTCTGATCTCAATGCTGGGTGATTTTCATAAGGTAACTGGTCAGTCTCTGTGCATTGCTCATGTATTTGGTAGTGAACTTGTTCTTCAACAGCATCTTGGGGTTAGTATTCACAGTCTAATATAGAGTGACTAAGTCCTCATACATCTCTTTAGGTTCCATCCCAGTGATGTGAGGGGTCAAGTGGTCCTTCACTGAATCAAGGATGGTTTGCTTTGCGGTGGCCTGTTTTTTTATTATGCTTGGCCAACTGTAGAGTGTTTGTAGGAGCTGACCTCTTTATTCACATAGCTCCAAAGATCAACTTCTCCGGTGGCATCTGCAGTCTGCACTTCCATGGTTTGAATTTGGATGTGCCCTCTAGATGGTCATGCTCTGTGAGACAGACTGGTCATACCTACAGGTTGCAACTTCTGGGACATGTTAAAACCAAACAAAATAGGTTGAAAAGAAATCAGATAGAATGCTCCAATCACTGGAGCACTCCGGGCATCACACCCTACAACCACTTACAGGTCTGCAACTCTTTAATCACTGCAAACTCATGGGGTCCACAACCACTGAAACCCTTCGACGATGCCCTTTCACAGAGAATGGATCTCTCGATAGATGGATTGCTGGAAGTAATCAGCCCTGCAAAACTAAAAACCATAGATAGCTTAAAACTTGAAACCTATCAAACGCATAGCTAACTGAAAATATGAACAACAGAAGCTAGAAGAAATCTGTAGCACTCAAAATCACATCTGTTTTCTTATTTACAGGAAAGAAAACTGTACAATGCTATCACTCCAAAACTCCCCACAAACTGTGTCTATCCAAGAGAGATCCAGCCTTGCTTTTATAGATAAGCAAAATGCTAGGTTTTAGAAACTGCTAGTCAAATTTGACTAAATCAAACCCTAAACTAGAGCACCCATCTTGCATGGGCAGGCTACCTAGAAAAGCATGCCACTGCCAGTGACAGTGTGCCCTAGCACATGCAAGCATGCGACTTGGGATTTACGCCCTCTGTCTAGAATAACTTCTCTAACCCTTGCACTGGACTATCTAGGGAACTGTGCTAAAAAAGCACTCCCTAAAAACAACGCTTCTGTTTCTAAACAAAGCAGAAAATAGGAAATCTGTTGTAATTTTGGAAATACAAAAACAGAACTAAGAAAATGCTAATTAGGGTGCATGCATGTCTTCATGAAGGCATGCATGCAGCTCATACATAAACTATATCAAGAGCTGGGTCTCATAACTGAACCATCTAACTGCTGTATATGTTGTATTGAAGGTGGATACTCTTAGAGAGCAATCACTGCTGCACCTCCTCCACTGTCATCAATCCTGTGCACAGATTCTGAGGTAAGACTGCTGAAGCACACCATCTTTGCCAGAGGAAGAACAGTAACTGCGCAATCACAAGTATAACTAACAAATATTCCCAGCCTTCCATCTTTCTACAATTCCATGCCCATGATCCTATCATCTTGGTTTTGTCAAGGAAAATAGACAACTAACAGATGGAAAGAATTGGCACAGAATTCTGCCATTAAGCTATCTATAGTATCAACACTCTGGATCGCAACGTCACTTGTATAAAATATCGTGGACTTGTACTTGTAGGTCCTATCTACATGATTGCCACATCACCTATGATAGCTTCCATCAGATTTACACGTTGCACAAAGACAAACATATTAGCTCAAGTTTTCATCCATCCCTGTTCTCTTTTTCAGCAATGTTGTTATCAAACTTGTCAACACCACTAAGCAATTCGCCATTTGTATTGTTAGACAAATCCAAAGATGAGAAGACTTCTCAATCACCACCTCCCAAAGAGACTCGGAACCTTACTCATAGAGTTTTTTATTTGTAAGTAAGTACCCACGGGGGATTTGAATTCGTGAGCTTCCATTTACAACTTCTCATCTCAATTACTCATTACCAATCGCTCTAACCCCCGTGGGAAGAACCTTACTCATAGAGTTAGGTGTTAGTCACATTAAGTTTAGGCCTAATGGTCACATTTGTTCATATGTAAAACTTGATATAAATTGAATTTGTGTGACCGTCTATATGGGACAAGTCACAACATATAGAGGAGGACGAATTAGAGGTGTTACAGAATTGCATGCCTGCATCTGTATGTGTGAAATTGTGAATGGGTTCATCACTTGGGCATGCAAAGTGTCATGGAAAAATAAGGTCCAGAGTTAAAACTTAACAGAACTATTATCTATTATGTATACTTGTCTATACATGCTCATGTAGACCTCTGCTTCTTCTTCATAACAATGTTCTCATGTGTCTTCTCTCTCTCTCTCTCTCAATCTTGTGCATGAGTTATGCTGCTAAGCTGTATCCTGTCATCTCTAATTAACATTGTATTAAATAATTCGAGGAATAGGAATAGGCGGTGCTTACAACTGGAAGTTGAAGAAGAGAGCCCATGAGATTTTGATTACCTTGTCTTGTTAATGGATTTATTGAGTTCTTTCTGCTGGTTAGAATTTGAGTTTTACTGGAAAGTTTACTGCTGAATTTTGATTGTAGAAAGACTATTATTTTATTGCTGGGAAGACTGTTCTCTTTGGTTGCTGGATCATTGTTCTTATTTTGTTACTGGATTTGTTCTCGCAAAACAAAAAGCTGGCTATTTTTGCAGAGAAAATAAGTTTCAAAGCTATGGGAAAAAAACAGATGAGTGGGAAGATTCACTGTAAAAGAAGAAATGTAGCAGACAGAACTAAAATCAGCAAAATGGATTAGAAGCAAGACAAGAAAGTGAAGACGCAAGGCAGCAGATAGAAGCCAGTCTAATAAACTGTCTGAAAGTGGATGAGGGAAAGATAAAAACATAGATACATGCCAAGAACAGAAGAGAACGCTGATAGCAGTAGAAAGTGGAGGAAGAGAAGGCAGACACAGAATGCCAAGAAGTGGAACAAACATGAGAAAGAATGAGAAATGGGTCTTCAGCAAACAAACTGTAGCAGAAATTAGAGCAAAGGATGTAAAAATACCAGACCAAGGATAGCGGATGGCAAGTAGCAAAATGAAAATAGATTGAGAAACAAGAAGGCAGAAACCAGGAAGTTGAGAAGAGTAGTGACAATGGTGAACAGGACATCACAGTAGTTTGTAGAAGCTGGCTGATAGGCACAGCAACACACTATGGGTAAAGTCAATGGCAGATGGGAAGAAAAGGTTAAATTCTTTTGAATGTAATTTTCTCTTTTTGTAAAGTTCAATTCTTTTGAATGTAATGTTCTCTTTTTGTAAAGTTCGATTCTTTTTGTATTAAAATTTATAGTCTGTCCCCGTTGTCATAAAGAACTGGTCATACGGTAAAGTAATTGTAAAAGGGGTCATACGGTAAAGTAATTGTAAAAGGGGCTAAGAGGCAGATCATATTTTTTGGGCTGTAAAAGGACATTTTCAATTCCTGAGATTTCATTTTTGTAATCCTGGAGACTGTATAAGCCATGTAAATTGCTAGAACCTCAGAAAATGCAGGTGCAGAATTTTAATGACTGCCACATGCTGATTTCAAGCATTGTAAATTGCCTCAACTCTAGTAAAAGCTGGTTTTGAGCAGTGGAAGGGATTGTTGCATGCTCTCATCTTGATGGTGTTGCCTTATCTGCATATTTCCTTCATTATTGATGCGTGTTCCCAACTTCCCACTGGGTGGTCCATCATTATAATTATTTTCAGTGGATTAAAAGATCACATTACACAGTCGGGTCTTTTAATCAGACCTCTCTTCTTCACTGCAAAGATGGCTGTAATTAGTAACATAAATTTTGCAGATGGAATCAAGCTCAAGGGAACTCTGAATTTTAGCTTTTGGAAGCACAAAATCAACACTGTACATAAGTACAAGTGTTGGAAACTATGCTGGTAAAGAAACCAGACTTGGAGGGATTGATGGGGGGGAGCAAGGTAGGCTCAACATGAGTTTGGTAGTAGAAATATGGAGGCTGTTGTGTTGATCACATCTGTTTTAGCAGATGAGATGATTCCTCACTTGAAGGGAGAGGGTGATTGCCATACAATCTGGAAAAGGTTGAAGTCCACGTGTAAGTATTAGAATGTTACTAGGGTCTTGCATCGTGGAAATTGGATAGTGGCTTTAAGACATTTGAAGGGAGCTCCATGACTACTCGTTTGACTAGATTTAAGGATCTAAGAAACCAACTAGGCGAGCTCCATGACTAGTCATTTGACTAGAATCAAGGATCTAGCAGACCAACTAGTTGCAGTCATTTAACTAGAATTAAGGATCTAACAGACCACCTAGTTGCAATCTGTGTGGAGATGAAAAAGAGGAATTGGTAACAATCTCTTTTAATAGTCTGCTAGGGTTGTATAATATTAAAATTAGGAGTAAGACATTAGGATTTGTTAATTATACTCAAAACAAAACAGACATGAGTATGCAGTAAGCAAGATTAATCAGTGTTCGGGTGGCAATACAATGGGTAATGATTTACTATAAAATGCAATAAAGAAAGAGACACGACCTTTAGGTCACCCCTATATATATATATTAGCTCCAAGTGATAGCTCGGTTGGTTCAATAATATTGCGAAAAGTGCAATGCTGATAGGA
>LPNX011004072.1:877545-943357 GCA_001517045.1 Pseudotsuga menziesii
CATCGCCTCCACCACAACTCCTCCACGCATCCCTCCTGCACAACCCGCACTCCCAATCCGCCACCTGCATCCTCCCTCGCAGCCTCTGCTTGCGTGTCATCCACATCTCCCAACGTGCGTTGTCCACCCTTCCTCTCCTCTTCTTCCATCTCCCTCAACATCGCCTCTTCTCGCCTTGCTCCATCCTTCCCTCCACTCCATCCTTCCCCACGCCCCCTGCTCCACCCCTACCTCCTCTCCATCCTTCCCTCAACTCCATCCTTCCACGTTAATTTTTTTTTCAATAAATTTTTTAATATTAATAATATTTTTTAATATTATTAGTTAATTAAAAAAAACTACATTATAATAATAATAATTATTATAATTATAAAAAAAAGAGAGCGAATTGTGGTGAGCTGGCATCGTACAGTGAATAAAAATAAATCTACGTTTAGCATCGAGAAAATTCCAGCAATCACCAGATCAATGGACGCTCGATTCGATCAAATCAATGAGAAAATTAACAAGAACCACAAGGAACTCCATGAAAAGATCAAACAAACCAATGACAATTTGACATCAAAGTGGACACAATTTATGTCACGAATTGAGAATAGCTTCTTCACTCTACAGGAAGACCAAAAGAAAAATCAAGCAGTTTTAACTGCCATCTTGGACAGATTACAAATCTCGAATGACTTGCAACCAAACTCCCCTAGAACTCCGGAGCAGCCAGATCCTCTATTCAACATGTCGTCATCTAACGCATATACACAAGGACGTCAAATACGGGTGAAAGTCGAGTTACCCAAATACGATGGGGACGAACAACAATGCATAGCATGGATTAACAAAGCCGAGGAATACCTAGACATCCACAACATCCATTACGGTGGCGAGAAAATTAAATATGCCTCCATGCATCTAGAAGGCAACGCTTACAATTAGTACTTATGGTGGAAGAATACTGCAAGAATATGTTCTTACGACTGGGTTAGCTTTAGGAATGACCTCATCAAAAGATTCCAAGGCGTTGAAGAAAAAGACTTCTTTGCCAAGATCAGAAGGTTACAACAAAAAAACAGTGTTGATGAGTACACCTGTAACTGGGAAGCGCTGTCAACTTGAGTCCCAGAGTTAACCGATGACCAATGACTATAGACCTACATACACGGTCTAAAACAACACATTCGTGACGAACTAGAGTTACACAACATCTCTACCATGGATGAAGCACGACGTAAAGCCAAGATTATTGAAAGCAAATCCGTTCATACAATTGTCGACCAAGACGACCCCAAAAAGAACCCCCTCCAATCAGGATACACACGAAATCCAAGGTATACATCGCCTCAACTTAGGGAAGGAACAAAGCCCAGTTTAGAGGCCCAGAGAATAAAAGAAGGAAAATGTAAGTTTTGTGGGGACAAATGGGATCCTAAGCACATATGCTTACATAAAAAATTATATGCTTGTGAAGCAGAGCTAGAAATCAATGAACCAATGGAGAACGATGCGAATAGCCAACAAAACTACCACCCAGGAATCGAGGACGACTCCCCACAAATCTCATTAGCCGCTATTACCGGAATTGCCCAACCGCAAACATTGAAGATTAAAGGACATATAAAAAATAATAACGTCACAGTTCTCATCGACTCTGGCAGCACCCATAACTTTGTTAATGTCAACCTTGCTAAAGTATTTAACCTATTTATTCGTCCAATACCTAACATGAAGGTTATGGTAGCAGATGGTAAGAAGATTGACAACGTGGGGAAATGTCACAAGGTTAAGTTACAAATGCAAGAATATAACTTAGAGTCAGATTTTCTTGCGGTACCACTAGGAGGAATCGATGTAGTATTAGGAATGCAATGGTTACAAACCTTGGGTACATACTTTGCAAATCACCAAGAACATTTTATTGAATTCCATGAGTTCGGGAAAACACACAAATTATATGGGTACCAACCACCTCCAACACAACTGGTTACATCACATCAGATGGAAAAGCTACGTTGGAAAGATACACCAACGTACATACCTCAATGTCAAGAAATGGAGATTCTAACAAGTGAAGGAGATATGGACAAACAACCAGAGACACAAAAGCTAATTTGAAAACATCGCAAGGTGTTTCAAGAATTACCTATGGCACTCCCAACAACAAAAAAACTGAACCATAATTGAAATAGAACGAAGGACAAAACTTGTCAGTAACAACCCATACAAATATCCACATCAGAGATGTTGTGACAAGTTCACGTAGTCATTGTCGTCAAATAAGCTTTGAGGACAAAGCTTCCTTAAGGGGAAGACAATGTAACAAAAGCCAAATTTAATTATTAAGTTAGGTCAATTAATGTAATAAACTAAGAGGTGACTTCTCTTCCCCATTCACGGTATAAATTATCGGGGCCCTATTATGTAATACATCTTCTACATTATATAAATATACAATTTTACGTTACATTCCTTCTGTGCAACTTCTTTCTTCTTCTAGAGAGCACGTTAGAAATAAAAGAACAAAGGTGGGTCACCATGGCCTTGGCTTGGTAGTGCAATATCTTTGTAATGTATTGAAGAGATTTCATTGAACGACTAATAAAAAAGATAGATCGATCTATTGGACAATGTTTTTTCCTTCGGAATTTCCATTTAAACCTGTGTATTTTGTGTGCTATTGAGATGATGTTGTGATTGTACTTGTGGTAGTATATCTCCCTCTATATGTAATTGTATGTTGTGGATTAGAGGCTTTCCATCGTGTGACTCTGTTGTAGAGGGGCCCATTTCTACTTGCACCAAACAAGAGTGTTGAGGATCAATCGAAATGCTTCAAGCAAGGCCATCCAATAGGTCAGACATAATTCGATTGGGGTCAAATGCTTGAAAAATGCTTCAAATACCATATGTGACCATACAATTTTCTCATCATAAAAGTGTCTTATTTGACATATGCAAATTGAAAGCAACATTCTTCAAAGTTATCAAGAAGACAACTAAAATCTCAATCAATTATCATAAAGACTAATGAGAGTTTGTTGCAGCTGCAACGACTCCCAAATTTCTAAAAAATTTTGGACCCTCCTTGTTGATTTTGTTGAAGACCGTTTGTTTCCACTCTGTTACACGTTTGGATTGTTTGAGGCCAGCTTTTTCTTGCTTTTCGGGAATTTGTATGGGTTTGTAAATGTTTTGGACTGTAGAACTTAGCAGGTTTTATGTTGTTTTATCGTTTGGCCGAGGTTTAAGATAAGATTTTAGTTGCCTCTTTTTTCGGAGGACGATTAGGGATTGCGCTGATGATTAAAATCTTTCTCTGATCACGCGTTTTATTGTTTAAAAATCTTGCTTTGCAATTTTTCGGAAGGTGTTGTGACTCTAATCGGAGGTCGAGGACCGATTGTGTTCTGCCGTTGCGGCCCTAGAGTAGACTAACTGTTCGTCAGACTGTTTTTCCTTTCGCCGATGTCTTGTTCTATTTTTCTCCGATGTTGACTAGTCTGCGAAATTTTTTAACCGTATAACTTCTGCCGTTGCGGCTATGTAGCGCACTAACCATCCGATGTTTTAGTAGATCCGACCTCCAACGTTTTATCGCGCTGACTTTTGGTTTGTGCTCCAGAACCCCTAGACTATGAGTCACCCGCCGTTGCGGCGTTCCAGTGAACTAACTGACCGATGTCAAGTGGTCCGATTTGCCGATAGGGATTTTTATATCCCTGTTTCTTGATCGTTTTCCTGCCGTTGTTATGAGCTTGTAACGGGTTTCATGAATGACGGGTGTACTTTGTTTTTATCAAGTTGAGATTTTCACGTGAAAACGCAGTCCTGGTTTTTCATTTCTTTCAATACTCATTTTATTTGGTATTATGGTTTATGTTTATTGAAAATAGTCTGGATAAATGATGAGTTTTCGTTTGATCACAGACATACATAGGAAGTTTTCTCAGATCCATTTGAAGACCATTGCGGTGAAGGAGATGTAGTTGGAGGACAAAGCATGCTACATCATAGAGAAGCAGAGTTGTTTCTCGAGGAAAAGAAAATAACGAAGGTTTCAGAGGGACAAGGGAATTGTAGAGCATAATCATTAAAGAGCAAAGGCTAAGGCTTGGACAGTTCGTCAGTTACCAAACCGACCCCGTTTATAAAAGTTTTTATCTGAAACGTAACATTTGAATCATGAGCATTCACAAAATGACAAAACTATGAGATTAAAATGGTTGGTGGGCAACCCAAAGGTTTTGAGCTGGTTCTTGTATAAATATACGAAAGTTAGTGGGAAGAAGGGGTTTTTTCCCAGTGAGACTTGTGAAAAACTTGTTGTAAGAGGAACTATTTCGTTTTGCAATAATATAATTACAATTTTGCCTGTTGGAGAAAGTGCTGTGTGGAATGTTCAAATGTGGTGAAATTAACAATGTTGAAGGGGAACTATTTCGTTTTCAGATGTGTTTCATTAACTGTGAGATCGTTCTAACTTTCTGAACCTATGTTCTTGAATGAATGTTCTCTGGTTATTTTATGATAATTTCCACTATGAGTAATGAATGTTTTAACAAACGACGAGCTATCTTGTTGTGCATATTTCTATTCATGTTTATGTGTTTTGATTCTAAGAGTAGCTATCTGTGATTTATCTTAACATATGAGCAGTAATATATTACTCATTAATTGATAATCTTGCTCCTTAGGGACAACTTAGTTAGTCTTGTTTTCTGTTGCATGTGATTTAGATGCGAGAGAGTCTAAGACGAGAGGTAAGAACCTGCGCATCACATTGTGAACACTCCTCGTATTCTTTATCAATCTGCATGTTAGATAGGCACTTGCATATCATACTTAAAGTTAAAAAATACAAAAATATACACGGTGGACCAGGCCACAACCAGTAAAACCCTTTATTTTTGTTACTTGACTTACGGTAGCCGGACCGCAAACCGGACGGATTCTCCATACCAAACAGTCACGGGCTAGTTGGGAACATTGACTCGGGAGAATCCCTTGCTGTTGTTGCCTGCGAATTTCTAGGCCTCAACAGTTTCTGGCGCTAGAAGGAGGGCCACCAGTGCATGGCTGGTCGGGGAAATCCATTTCCTCGAAATTACTCCACTAGTGATAGTTTTGAAAGCAGTTTATTTCCTGATCCGAATATTGAAGAGAATAGAGAACATTTGTATTCTGTCGACAATGAAGTTGTTAATAATCTGAGGAGACACACTAGAGCATACGTAAAGAGTTTTGGAGGATTACCTACTATCCCTGATTTACCTCGAAGAGAGTACAAGAAGAAAGACCGTCCCATCTTGGAAGATTCAGTGTTGGTTGGAGATTTGGAAGAATTAGTAGAAGTAGCATTACAGGAAGTTGTTTAGCCTTTGACTCAAGTAGGCCTTGATACACCTTACTGTTCTCCTGTTCCATCACCACCTCACTCTCCACCTAGACTCATGGCAAGCGTAAACGTAAATCAGCCACCTAACCCACCAAATCCACCACCTGCTTGGAAAGCCAGATCACCCCTGAACTTAACACCTTCGTTGCATGACTTACCTCAAGATTTTGAGAAGATGCTGCCCAAATTTGATCCAAATGAGAAGATTTTAGTAGATGACCATTTGCAAAGTTTCTACTTGGCAATAGAATGATTAAGGGCTGGGGAACATGAGGATGTAGTCTGTAGAATTTTTCCGCATACCCTTAAAGGAGCAGCAGCATCATGGTATTTTGGTTTTCTTGCAAACTCTACCCCAGATTGGGATACTTTCGAAAGGATTTTCAGAAGTAAATATGCATCCCAAAAGACAAATGTAGCATTAATGAAAGGGCTATACGCTTTAAAGAAAAAAAGAAAAGAAAATGTGCATAGTTTTACCCAAAGATTTGCAACTTATCTTAAGAATTGTTTTGAAATTGATAAGCCCTCGGATAAAGTTCTGATTGAGTATTATACTTCAGCTCTAGGGCCCGATTTGGCCATATTTACCAAAATGAAAGCCAAACCTACGCTAGCAAAGACTTATGAAGAAGCGAAGAGAGTAGAGGCTGAAAAGGAAAGCATCGAAGACTATTTTGAGCAGTCAGGAGAAAAAATTGTTGGGAGGAAAGCTTTGTTATTTACTAAGCCTAAAGAGGAGCAATCACATGATTTCGAAGGAATGGCAAAGATGATGCAAAAGCTCTCCAACATAATAATAGACTTGGAGAAGGAAAATGAAGCCCAGAAGTTCTATAAGCCTTATTACAAGAAAAAAGAGGACAACAATCAATCCCAACCCCCTCCACACAGTCTTGCATCGATGAACCTAACAGAGGTAGGGATGGATAACTTTTGTACTTTCCACCAACAACCCCATTCTGAGAAGAATTGTCCTCAATGGATAAATTCAATGACATTGGTGATGAATCAGCTGTTGGACTCCAAATTAATTGAGAATGATGATGGAGAGGGAAAATATAATAATAAATTAACAGAAAAACAAGAGGATGATGCCATGGTTTTATGGGACTGTGTATCGTTGTTTGACACTGAAGAAAAAAAGAATCCGAGACATGAAGATATCTCGGAAACAAATGTGATAACGAGAAGCCAAGGGTTGATTAAAGAAAACAGTCTTATGCTCCCAAAGATTAAGAGACTTCAAAATAATGTAAAGAAATTTCAAAAAAACACCTCAGTTAAGAAAATGCCGGAGTTTACCGTTACCAGTCAAAATCTGAAACAAATCAACATGCTTACTAAGCCCATTGAAGAGAAGATCAATAATGTGAAAATGAATCTCACAGAGCATAAGATGGATTATGACATCGTGGAGGATATGAAGAAGGTAAAAGCAAATATCTGATTATTTGAGATGTGTAACGTGCCGTAGCAGAAAGAAAATTATTGAAAGCACTTGAAATATCAAAGGAGAAGCTTCCCACCGACAATCGCCCCCAAGAAGAAGAAATCAGTGAAGCAAGTGTGAGAGGTAAGCCTAAATACAAGACTCCACCTTTTCTCCTTACTTTTGAAATTTTCAACCATAACGTGCACAATTGTCTAGTAGACTCAGGGGCATCAGTAAATGTTATGCCCCTGTCGGTCTGCGAAAGGATAAATGGACAACCTAAACCATCTACCTGGAAGGTCATTAAGTTGGACAGAACAAATGTGAAGGTAATTAGGGAAATGGAGGATGTTCTCATTCGCTTATCGTCAAATGATAAAGTATGTCAATTCATTGATATTGTAGTAGCAGACATACCTGAGGTTTATGGACTTGTTTTGAGAAGAGATTGGTCGGCAAAGCTGAATGGGTATTTTGCTTCAGACTGGTCACATCTGTGGCTACCTTATAAAGGAAGCCCAAATCAAATTAAAGTTTTAAGAGAGCCCCACATGAAATACAATGTCACTCAGTTAGAAGGTAAGAATGAATCGGTGAATTTTGTTTTGGGAAATTACTTCATCGAGCTAGAACCGAGAAACTATCAAGCGGAAGAAGCCAGCGGTACATCAGATACTCGGCCTGATCTCCTTCGGTTTTCACAGGCTGATGAAATTGATTGTAAAATAGTAGACTTAGCTGTAGATGTAAATGTAGATTCATGTACAGTAGTGATAGGCGATTTTTGGACGCTTTTCTTTGATGGGTCTAAAACTTTGGAAGGATCAGGAGCCGGCTGTGTGTTGATTGATCCTAAAAAAAATAAACATTTTCTTTCATGTAGGTTAGAGTTTGAATGCACCAATAACACAGCCGAGTATGAAGCATTAGTACAGGGACTAAGAAAAGCAATTGAATTAAAGGTAGAAAATCTGAAAGTGTATGGGGATTCTTGAAATAATTGTAAAACAGATTTGAAATCAAATACATTGCATTTCCCTTCATTTAAAAGCTTATCAAAATGAAGTATGGAATTTGCTTAAATGTCTTCATGCATTTAATATTGTATCGATTCCTAGACTTAAGAATGCAACAACTGACTTGTTAGCCACCTCAGTTGTGAGGCTTGTGCCCTCTAATAACCGGTGTTCTATTGAATTGCTTTTCAAGCCTTCGGTTCCAGATATGATTACCAATTTACGAGTTTTTGATGATGATCAGCAGATTCTGGAATGTTTGACAAATGCCGAAACCTTCAAAGGGGCAATCATTGATGACGAAGAACATCAGGCCGAGCTAAAATTCGATGATTTTATTCCTAAAGGAGTCAAGACTTTAGAGCGGATGTTGGATCTAAATGATAAATTCAGAAGGCCAGTAAATATGAAGACTCATAGCTCGTCTCTACAGTTCGACTTAATTAATTTAGGGACTGAAATTGAGCCTAAATATGTGAATTTGGGAAAGTGTTGCTCTCTAGGTGAAAAAAATAAGTTCATCAGTCTGTTCAAACAATACAAAGATGTTTTTGCTTGGACATATGAAGATCTGAAGACATATGACACCAATATTATTCAACATGTTATCCCTATCAGATCTGGGGTCAAGCCCTATCAACAGTCTTTGAGGAAAATGCATCCAAAACTGGAGCCTCTAATTCAGAATTAAGTAAAGAAGTTGTTGGATGCTAAAATTATCTTCAAAGTTAGACACTCGGAATGGGTTTCAAATCTGGTACCAGTAAGAAAGAAATCTGGAGAAAATAGACTATGTGTGGATTTCAAAAACCTAAATCGCGCTTCGGACAAAGACAATTATCCTGTCCCACCCATGGAACAGATATTGCAAATGGTTTCGGGTTCTGAGTTATTTTCTTTATTAGATGGATTCTCTGGCTACAATCAAGTGTTAGTAGCTGAAGAAGACAGACTTAAAACTACATTCAGAACAAGATGGGGGACTTTTGCTTACAGAAGGATGTCTTTTGGACTCATAAACGCTGGAGCTACTTTCCCGAGGGCTATGGACATAGCTTTCCGCGGTCTGATTGGCCGCAGTGTTGTAGTATACCTCGATGACATCACAATATTCTCAAAGAAAATAGAAGAACACGCATTCTATCTAAAACAGATTTTTGAACGCTGCCGAAAATATGGTATCTCATTAAACCCCAAGAAGTGTGTGTTTGCTGTTACCGAAGGAAATCTACTGGGTCACATGGTTTCTAAGAAGGGGATCTCCATAGACTAAGAGAGGATCAAAGCTCTCGAACATATTCCCTTACCCCATAATAAAAAGGGCATGCAATCATTTATGGGGACAATAAATTTCGTGCGAAGGTTTGTGCCGGATTTCGCTCAAGTTGTTAAACCTTTGTAGCAAATGGTGAAACAAAGTGTGCAATTTAAGTGGACTTATGTAGAGAAGAATGCATTTAGTAAAATAAATACATCTGTTGCGCATGCACCCTCTCTCAAAAGTCCGGATTTTGAGCAACATTTTATTTTGTACACTTTTGCATTTGACGATTCACTAGCGGCGGTGCTTACCCAAAAGGAAGATGGGGGAGAGGAGTTCCCCATATCATTTATGAGAATTGGTCTGCAGGGGGCCGAATTGAATTACCCAGCTGTGGATAAACAAGCTTACGCGGTATTCAAAGCGGTAAAACAATTCAGGGCGTATATACTTAAGAACCGAACGAAGGTAATAGTTCCACACCCAGCTGTGAGGTCTCTCTTCGTACAAAATGAATTAGGAGAAAGAAGAGGCAATTGGGTAACAGCTTTACAGGAGTATGACCTCGAATTCAAGCCAGCCTCCATAGTTAAAGGGAAATGATTGTGCAAACTAATGATTGAGAGTAAAGACAATGAAGAAAATAACTGGGAAAATGAAGCTGAGTTACATTTGATGGATGTATGTCCTCTTTTTCACAGCTCCAGATTTCTGGTATCAAGATCTTGCGCATTACCTTCAGGAGGAATTGCTACTAGAACATTGGAGTTTTAAGCAAAGAAGAGCACCGCGTCTTAAATCAGCGTCATATCAGATTGTTGAAGGAATATTAGTCAAGAAGAATTATGATGGAGTTCTTCTTAGATGCTTAGAGAAAGAAGATGCGAGGAAGGTCATGATAGAGTTACATGATGGGCCTGTTGGAGAACATTTTGCCGGAGATACAACAACCCATAAAATTCTCAGAGCCAGATACTATTGGCCCACACTGTTCAAGGATGCACATGCCCATGTCAGAAAGTGTGACATTTGCCAGAGGTGTGGTGGAAGACAAGCTAAAGCAGCAGGACCATTAAAGCCTGTGATGATAACAGAACCATTTGAGCAATGGGGAATTGATATCATTGGAGAGATAGAACCAAATTCTTCCTTGCAACACAAGTATATTCTGACAACAATTGATTACTTCACGCAATGGGTCGAAGCCATTCCGTTGCGTAAAGTGAATGAAGACGCGATCATGGACTTCTTGCAAGATCATATTATGATCAGGTTTGGGGTTCCAATGTCTTTAGTTTTCGATAATGCTACTTATTTTTCCTCTATTAGATTAACTGCATTTGCTCATGAAAAAGGGATTAAGTTGCATTATTCTGCAAATTATTATTCGCAAGGAAATGGTTTGGCAGAATTTACAAACAAGAATCTGATTAGAATCTTAAAAAAGACTGTGATAGAAAACCAGAGAAGTTGGCATTCAACATTACCAAATGCTCTTTGGGCTGATAGAGTCACACCCAAGACTTCCTTAGGTGTGTCACCGTATACCCTTGTTTAGGGAAAATAGGCCATTATGCCCCCCAATATCATGCTACCCTCTTCCATAATAGTTCAGGAGTCAAGATGATCAGATAATGAAGTCTTGCAGATAAGAATCCATAATCTTTTGAAGTCGGAGGAATCTAGATCCAAAGCTAGAGAACGTTTTAAGCAACAACATGAGGTAGTAAAGAGGTGGTTTGATAAGCACAAAGCTGAAACAAAAGAATTTGAAGAGGGAGATTTGGTTCTTAAGTGGGATCACCCACATGATGAGAAGGGAAAGCGCACGAAGTTTCAACAGTTATGGGTAGGTCCTTTCCAAATTGCAGCAAAATTTGGCCACTCAACTTATAAATTGCAAGATTTACAGGGATGGGAGGAGAACTTACCAGTAAATGGTTTAGTTTTTAAACCTTATTTTTCTTGATTTTTTTTTGTTTTTATTTTTGTTTTGTACATAAATAAATTGATCCGTTTTCTAATTTGTTTTGTTCCTTTCCATCTTTGTTTAGTTTTCTTTTGATTTCAATAAAATATGCAAACTTTTGGTTGCATGGAAAGCATCAGAGCCCTGGATAAATTGAGATTTTTGGGTATTAGACTGTATCTTATTGCTTGAACCTGATGGAATTTTTTTCTAGTAAGTAGTTTTCCTAAATGGATATGAACACATTGAAGTCCGGCGTAATCCCTGAAAATAACTTAGAATCAAAAGATCTGGAATACTATTTTGAGGCTCCATCCATTTCACATCTAAAATGTCCTAGGGGGGACAGCGAAAGACCCACAGAAAGGAAGCAAGGTAAACAGTTTGTTATATATAAATGATCCCATGCCAATTTAAAAAAGCCTAAAGGTTGATAAAAGTCAAAACTCCTAAAAGAAGCAATACATATCAAAGCAAAGTATCGAAACATATGAATACAAATTTGCCAAAAGTTCTTCTCCGTCCGTGAGCTGAAAAGTAAATACATCTCTCACACAAAAGGACACTATGGATAGAAGAGCCTGAATAAAATTCAGAAAGATAGGCATAAGGAGGACTCAAAAGAATAAAAGATTCAAAATGGCACAAAAGTGTAAAACGACATGGGAATGGAGAACAAATGAATATTTCTGTTTACCATGTATTACAATCCTGTGGTGTCTAAGCTAGAAGCTACCTAAAGACAGAGGTAAAATGAAATTCATCTACTTAGCCTCAAAAGAGTTATCTTGACTTTGAGATTTTGGGTTCCATTTCCTAAAATTGGACTATCATCAATGATTAAAAGTACATTATTTGCCATTATGGGAATCCAGACATCTAGAAGAATTCAACATGTCGGTTTTACTGCTAAACAGTTTGTTACTTAAGGAGGAGTTTGTTCAGAGATCTAGGTTCACCAGCGAGCCGACAATTGTTGCAGCTACAACGACTCCCAAATTTCTAAAAAATTTTGGACCCTCCTTGTTGATTTTGTTGAAGACCGTTTATTTCTACTCTGTTACACGTTTGGATTGTTTGAGGCCAGCTTTTTCTTGCTTTTCGGGAATTTGTTTGGGTCTGCAAATGCTTTGGACTTTAGAACTTAGCAAGTTTTATGCTGTTTTATCGTTTGGCCGAGGTTTAAGATAGGATTTTAGCTGCCGCTTTTTTTAGAGGACGATTAGAGATTGCGCCGATGATTAAAATCTTTCGCCGATCACGCATTTTATTGTTTAAAAATCTTGTTTTGCAATGTTTCGGAAGGTGTTGTGACTTTGATTGGGGGCCGAGGACTGATTGTGTTCCCCCGTTGCCACCCCAGAGGAGACTAACTGTCCGTCGGACTGTTTTTCCTTTCGCCGATGTCTTTTTCTATTTTTCTCCGATGTTGACTAGTCTGCGGAATTTTTTGACCGTATAACTTCCACTGTTGCGGCTATGTAGCGCACTAACCATCCGATGTTTTAGTAGATCCGACCTCCGATGTTTTATCACGCCGAATTTTGGTTTGTGCTCCGGAACCCCTAGACTATGGGTCACCCGCTGTTGCGGTGTTCCAATGAACTAACCGACCAATGTCAAGTGTTCCGATTCGCAGATAGGGATTTTTATATGCCCGTTTCTTGATCGTTTTCCCGCCGTTGTTATGAGCTTGTAACGGGTTTCATGAATGACGGGCGTGCTTTGTTTTTATCAAGTTGAGATTTTCACGTGAAAACGCAGTCCTGGTTTTTCATTTATTTCAATACTCATTTTATTTGGTATTATGGTTTATGTTTATTGAAAATAGTTTGGATAAATGATGAGTTTTCGTTTGATCGCAGATGGACATAGGAAATTTTTTCAGATCCATTTGAAGACCATTGCGGCGAAGGAGATGTAGCTGGAGGACAAAGCATGCTACAACATAGAGAAGCAGAGTTGTTTCTTGAGGAAAAGAAAATAACGAAGGTCTTAGAGGGACCAGGGAATTGTAGAGCGTAATCATTAAAGAGCAAAGGCTCAGGCTTGGGCAGTTCGTCAGTTACCAAGCCGGCCCCGTTTATAAAAGTTTTTATCTGAAATGTAACATTTGAATCATGAGCATTCACAAAATGACAAAACTATGAGATTAAAACGGTTGGTGAGCAACCCAAAGGTTTTGAGCTGGTTCTTGTATAAATATACGAAAGTTAGTGGGAAGAAGGGGTTTTTTCCCAGTGAGACGTGTGAAAAACTTGTTGTAAGAGAAACTATTTCGTTTTGCAATAATATAATTACAATTTTGCTTGTTGGAGAAAGTGCTGTGTGGAATGTTCAAATATGGTGAAATGAACAATGTCGAAGGGGAACTATTTCGTTTTTAGCTGTGTTTCATTAACTGTGAGATCGTTCTAACTTTCTGAACCTACGTTTTTGAATGAATGTTCTCTGGTTATTTTATGATAATTTCCACTATGAGTAATGAATGTTTTAACAAACAACGAGCTATCTTGTTGTGCATATCTCTATTCATGTTTATGTGTTTTGATTCTAAGAACAACTATTTGTGATTTATCTTAACATATGAGCAGTAATACATTACTCATTAATTGATAATCTTGCTCCCTAGGGACAGCTTAGTTAGTCTTGTTTTTTGTTGCGTGTGATTTAGATGCGAGAGAGTCTAAGACGAGAGGTAAGAACCTGCGCATCACATTGTGACCGCTCCTCGTATTCTTTATCAATCTACATGTTAGATAGGCACTTGCGTATCATACTTAAAGTTAAAAAATACAAAAATATACATGGTGGACCGGGCCGCAACCAGTAAAACCCTTTATTTTTGTTACTTGAATTACGGTAGCCGGACCGCAAACCGGACGGATTCCCCATACCAAACAGTCATGGGCTAGTTGGGAACGTTGACTTGGGAGAATACCTTGTTGTTGCTGCCTGCGAATTTCCACGCCTCAACAAAGTTGTATGGCTAGAGATGGAAGGTGCCTTGAATGGATGTCTTGCTAGGTTGGGTTGGGTAGAAAGCCACATGTCAAGCATTTCAAATATTTTGGATGCTTTCCTTATGCTTATGTACTTAAAGAAATACGAGACAAGCTATAATAGAGGCAAAACATGTTTGCTGGATACAATGACTTCTCTAATGCACACTTCTTGATCTAGATTATTGTAAACATAATGTAATGTTTGATGAGACTCAAATTTTGATCGAGGTGATAATTTTGAGATTGCACTTAAGTTGATGAGTAAATTTGGTGTCTAAAATGGACCTTATAAGAAAATGAGCCATTGATGCATTGGAATTTGAGAACAAATAGAATTGCAAGAAAATGAGTCAAACATAATGGTTGACTTGACATGTTTGTCATAAAAAATTACTTATCTATTTCGTAATTTCAACTTATCTTCCCGTGGTTTTAATCAAATTTTGAGCAGAAGCACTCGTTGGATGTAGAATTGAATTCCACATCCAAGGAGTGCTCCCGCTTGAAATTTGAGTAAAACCACAGGGATATAAGTTGAAAATACGAAAAACATGTAGTTTTTGTCTCTTTTCCTTCAAAATTTATAATTATTATTTTATTATTTTAACTATAATTTTATTATTTTCCTTAGGAGGCCTATTTTAGATTTCAAATTTGCTCTAATGGAGATCATTGAAAATGCTAAGGTAGATTCCAAGGAAGAAATGAAATAAGGTCTTGTTGATACCACAAACCTTTGGGAGTCATGAAAGATGAAATGAATTGAAATAATGAAGGCACAAATAAAGTCTAATGGAAGATATCAAGTTAAAATTCTTTGTTGAGTTATGCTAAGAAGGAGTTGGAAACATTTGAAGATTCTTATGGAGTTGAAAATGAGGACAAGGGAATGCAATTGAAGTTTGCCTTGTTGATGAAAAATAATACTTGGAATTTTGTAAATACCTCATAAGAAAGAAACCATTCTTTGTAAATGGTTTTATAGATAAAAATACAAGGTAGATGGATCCATCGGCAAACATAAGGAAAAGGTTAGTGACAATGGGGAGCTCATTGGCAAAAGGGCAGGGTCAAAATTGTTAGAATTTTAATGGTTTTATGCCAAAAACAAAAGGATCACTGAAAGAAAGGCAAGCACAGTAGCACAAAGAGAACACAGATTTATCCCGGGAAACCCTTGTGGGGGAAAAAACCCAACAAAACTTTTGCGATATAGAATCCAACCAAGTACAGTGTAAGACCCCAAGAATAAGACTTGCTACTTCCTCTCTCTCAAATGGATTGCTTCTTCTCTCTCTAGCGAACTTGCTTGAGTGTGTCTAAATGAGGGAGGCGTCTCATCTATTTATACTCATCAAGTGAGTGACCTAATAACCCAATAGGGCCGACTTGTCTCTTCATTTGGGGCTGACTTGCCTAGGGAGACTCAAAACAACATTTATAAAATACTTTTGTGTGTACTATTGACTTGACTTACAACATATGTTTTATCTCAAAAATTTTACATGGCCAAGTACATCAATGACATCTTCGAAAGGAAGAATAACATCTTCGAAAGGAGGAATAATAAAACTACAATAGAATATCTTCCGAAGTTACATTTCTTTTACACTTCCTCTTAACAAGGAAGGTATTCTACAACATCATCAACAACAACAACAACAACAACAATTGTACAATTGACCTCTCATTAGCCAAATTCCTCTTAGTTTAAGCCGGAAAGTGTCCTACTGTCTCTCTCCAAAAGGTTTCAGTCAAGTTAGCCTCAAGTAGCATTGTTCTTGCGGCCTCTTGAACAATCTGATTCTTTTTTTCGACTATGCCATTTTGTTGAGCTGTGCAGTACTGTCGTTTGATACCCTTTTCATCATAATCTTTTTTAAATTCACCTGATGTGAATTTTCCTCCATTTTTTGATCTAAGCCATTTGATTTTATGTTCACTCTCATTTTCAACCTTAGCTTTACGAAGTTTAGATTTCCCAAATGCCTCTGATTTGCTTTTCATAAAGGTGACCCAAGTAATTCTAGAATAATCATCAACAAATAACATGAAATATAGCTCACCTTGAAGAGTCTAAGTTCATGTAGGTCCACATAGATGTGTATGGACAATATCTTGAGGGTGTAACATAGATTGGTACACCTTTTGTCTTGAGTTTTTCTCTTACCTATTTCCCGTGTTGACCTGATCCACATAGTTTGTTTACATGCTTCAAAATTTTTGGCATTCCTCAAACAACTTCAGTTTGACTATTCTTCACTATGTTGTCAAAGTTTAGGTGGGATAATCTTTTATGCTAGAGCCAACTATTATCACTTTGACTGATGAAGCATCTTTCTCCTTCTATCTCTTCCAAAACATACACACCTCTTGGCGATCTGGCTCCTCTTCCTGTGGTTCGTTTGGATTCGTTTCTTCTTATTTCACAATGATGTGTAAAGAAGGTGACATTGAAATTTGCATCACAAAGTTGTCCAATATTCAGTAGGTCATGCTTCAATCCTTCTACATAGAGAAAATTTTGAGTTTTGACATTTCCTTTTAAATGTACAGTTCCTTTTCCAAGTATCTTGGTTGTTCCATTGTCTCCAAATGATACATCACCACCTTTGTTCTTTTCGAGAGTGAGAAACTTGATTTTATCTCCAGTAATATGCTTGGTACACCTGCTGCCAATGTAACATTTATCCTCATCCCTATGAGAATAGAGAGCCAATCCACATATATCTTTTGTCATGTCATTATCAAGAGTAATCTTTAATCTGCATTCTTTAGCAGTGTGTCCAAAGTTGTTGCACTTTGAGCACTCTATTTCTTAAGTGAGAACAAAGAAGTGATTTTGAGCATTGTTCTTCTCACTATACCACTTTCTAGGATACTCAACTGTTATTCTTTTAGGTGCTCTACAATTAATTGCCTTGCGACCAAATTTGTAGCAATTATAACAATGACCTGGAAGAGAACTTTGATATCTTGGACTGAATGGTCTCCTTGAGGTCTGGAAACTGTTTGTGACTTTTCTGTCTTCATCTTCAATTCTCCTGTTGTCTTGTGAATCATCTGGCTTCTTCAAGCTGGTCACTTCTCTTTGAAGTCTTTCAACCTCTTTTTCTCTTAAGACTAATTGTCTTTGAGCTTCATTCAAGGGCTCATGAATCTTAGCTAGGCTTTCCTTCAACTGATTGATGGTTTTGCTTATTGACTGAACTTCTTGGTTTAAGGAACATTCTGGTTTGTTTTCTTTTGAATGGAAGTGCATCCCAAACCTCTTGTGTCTCCATATTTTATTTTTTGTGAAAGCATTGTGTTGAGATTTGTGGAACTCTTTTGGAACTTCCGAATCAACACCTGTGACTTCTGAAGATCTTCCTTGAGTGAATTGATTTCTAGTTCTCTCTTCTGAACAACTTCTCTTAATCTTTTGGCTAGAATATTCTTTGCAAGTTGATGATGTTGTTCTTGCTTTTCATTCAAATTCTTTAGATTATCAATTTATTCCAATGCTGCAATCGGTTATGCTTCAAGATCTACAATTCCTTCTTCTAGTTTGGGATGATCTTCATGGTTTTCTTGTGCCAGGAACAAAATCTCATTTCTGTTATCTTTAAAAATTTCTTCCTTTTCTTTAAAATCCGAGACACTTTCTTCTTTTGTTTTGGTAAACAAGATATGCTTGTCTGTTGCTCTTCGATCTTTGAAGTTTCTTTGTGAGTTTGCCCCTTTTTTATGCTTCTTTAGAGGACACTTGGTTGTGAAATGCCCAATTTTTCGACAACTGAAGCACTTTAATGAAAGCTTCCCTTTGTACCTTCCAGTTCCTCTTTGAAGCTTATTAATGAAGTTGGCCATTTCATCATTAGAGATTTCATGATTTGGTGGAAAAGATTCATGATGCTGATGCTTTTTCTTGGCTACCTTGAATGTTGCTTCATTTTGCCTAGGTTCTTGAATCCTCATCTCATATGCCGTTAGAATTCCTTGAAGCTCTTCCATCTTCAATTCATCCAATTTTTCCCTGTCTTCGATGGCAGAGACTTTAGGCTTGTATTTGGAGCTCAAGGTTCTGAGATTCTTTTGAACCACTAGCTTTGGTTCCACTGTTTCAGCAAGACCTCTCATAGTGTTCACAACTACTTCAACTCTTTGAAAGTGGGCTGCTACATCATCTTCTGTCATCTTGGGATTTTCAAAGTTCAAATTGACTTCTGTATGTTTGGAGCTTTTCTTGTTGGACTTTGGAATATCCTTGATAAATGGTGGCCAATTTGTCCCACATTTCCTTGGTTGTAGTATAGTTCATAACTTTAAAGAATTATGTTTCACTCAAGCCTGCCAGAATAGCATTTACAACTATAGTGTTCTATCTTCTATTTCATTACTGGTAGTAGGACCATTTTTTGGTTCCTTGTATCCATCCCTCACAATTTTCCAGATATCAAACCCTAGAGAGACAAAATAAGCAGTCATCCTCTTGCTCTAGTAAACATAATTGCTTCCATCAAATCTAGGAACATCCCTAAACTTAGATCCACCATTGTGTGTTCTTTGAAATTCTTCTTCAAGCGCTCAAGCTTTTATGAATAACCTGCTTTGGTGCCAATTATAGAACACACGAGCAATACTGAGAGGGGCGGGGTGAATCCGTATTGCACCCTTTTGGTCACTTTTTCTTCTAATTCAATCCTTAACCAATTATATCAGATTCATACTTTAATCACACATGAGTTGTTCTTATTTACTAACACATCAACAATATGCATAAATGAGACACAATGTTTTATACATGATGCTTTAATTATAAATTGATTTAGATTTTACATTTGTGGGGGTGCTTCAACACCTCAAGAGGCTGCAACCTTTAGGTTCTATCATCTCCGCTGCAAGGAATATATGAAATCATTCTAAACAATCTCTAACTTGCCACAAAGACTAATGAGTCTTTCCCTTGCACCACCCTACCACCCTAAAGCAAGAAACAACAATCACAATAGAAATATGACTTTACTTACAACGTAAATACAAGATTAATCTTGAGAGTGGTTCTGCCCAAACTCAGCGAGCAACTTCAGATTGAACAGAGCTATAATACCAAATTTAATCTTCAAAGTTTGGTTTACTCTGATTAAGGACTCTTCAACTTACTTCATCAACAATTTTTAACAAATTTATATGCCAACAAATTCTACTTCACCAACCTTCAGGCTTCCAACGACTTTTATTCCATATCTTGGATTTAGCTCAAGCTTAGAAGATCAACCGGCCTTTGTTCTGGGCTTTAGACTTTCGATATTGAGTTACTAGAGAAACAATTCATTCACTAGCAACTAATTTTGGATATCAAAACCCTTTGTGCAGTCCTACACATTATCTTCACGACACTTCCTATTTGCACGCTCACCCGAATTTGATTACTACCTCGAAATGCATTCCACACAAATCTAAATTAAGTTCTCAAGTTTTTTATATTCTTGAGAGGAGTTCAAAGGCTCTGTGTTTTAAGGAATTCATAATTCTTATTTTAATCTTTTCAAGTTTTTATGGACTTTTGACTAGTCATGATACATGCTTGATCAACCACCCTTATCATCAGAACGAATAAATGATCCAAAAGAATCGCTGACCAATCCCTTCCCGAGTTTGTCCTTTGCAACTTGACTCCAGATGTAAAATCAACAACCCGTTCAATGCTTCAGATGGAGAGGAGTTTTAATGGTTTCATGTTTTAGGGGGTTCTTGGTCCTCATTTTAATCTTTGACCAAAAGTTGGTTTAGTCCACTGGGTTATTAGGCCAAGGCTATTTGGTAAATGGTCCACTATCGAGGATAAGCCATTTGGATTCTTCAACAAGCAATCACCCAATTAACCATTTGATCCTATTTGGCCAAACTTCTTTATAAAGCTATGAATCCAAACGACCAAAGTATGTATGTATACTTCTTCAAGGTGGCAACTCAATAACTTATTTACCCATCGATTTATGGCACTGTAACCACTTGGCATTTTAACTACTTGTTCAAATCTGATGATGATTGCTTTATCAAGTCCTTGACATGTCTTCTTCAATACATCTTTGACATAATGGCACAAATTGACAACAAGGGGGGCTAGGGTTTTGATGCAGGAGAACCTCATATCTCTGCTTAACTTCTTCCATAAACTCGTTCTCTTTCGATATGTAGACATTTCGAGAGTTCTTATTATGCTACAAAAATCAAATAATGCCGTAGAAATACAATTGTGCTGCAAAATACAATTGCATTACATAAATACCCTTCATACCCATATGCTTGAGCGTTGTACAAGACTGGGCGCACACATTCCTTATCTAACTAGTACTTGAATTACTTATTAGCTTTATAAATAAAACATTACCTTGGAAGGTATCTTTCACTACATTCAAACCCGTTCTTAAACTCAACCAATATATATAAATATAATCAAACTTCCGAGTACTTTATTCTCTTTCCAAGCACTCACTATGTCTTCTACTCACTTATGTTTCTCCCCATCCCTTTTATGGTAAGATGCATACCTTATGGCATAAAATATCTCATGAAGTTAATTCTTAAGCATGGAAGAATGGATATCTATTAATCCAAATTCGATTCCTTCGCTGTGAACATAATTACCTCAAATAATATATAAAATCTACCTGTTGTGAGAACTGATAAACATAAACACATTTACCTCTTGATGCCTTCTGCATCATTTCCCAATGCATAAGGGTTTGGAGATGATGCTACAACCATTGCTTTCAATTTTCTTTCTTAACGTTTTCCAAGCTTAATCTTCTTGAAGGACCTTGATCCAGTCTCTTTCCATAACAATTCCAATACAAGCAAGTCTTTGACTGTTATTTTCTCAACGACCATTACAACATCGTTTTGGCTTTGCTACAAATAATGTTTTTCTACTGCGAGTTTGATCTTGCTAATTCATGATCTATTGTTGGGTTTACTTCTCTTCTTGAGACCTCAACACATGTATTAAATCCACCGCCCTCCTACTAGGATTGCCATGTCACATGATTTTTCTTATTCCTTCAATGTTCGCTCACATATTCATTCTCACGATTTCAGTCTTTAAATTGGTTCCACTATTGATTCTTTAAAAGATTTTACCATAATCTCTAGAACTGGAAGCTCATGCTGAGAGCTCTACCCAACTCTCTTCTCCCGAATGAGTCAGTTCGTTCCATAACAAACAATCCCTTTAAAGATAGACTGCTCTTCCAAACCATGATGAGCAAGGTTGTCATTGATGACAAACCATTAATGTCAAAGGTTGATGAAATGGCATGAAGGAGTGGCAAGGGTTGATGAAAAGGCAAGAAGAACATGGCAAGGAGGACATGGTAACTTGGGCATTGAAGCCATTAATAACAAAGGAATCTTGATGACATGGCCATCATGCGCCAAATGACCCAGCCAATGGTCATTTTAGGGAAGAATGGTAATTTGTGGCTTGATGAGTAATGAAGCTCACACAATTGGAAATAAAAGTCATTTGATGATGTCCTTGCAACACATGTGGAGCCCACGCATATGATGGACTCTTGAAATGATTGAAGAAGTCTATTTGCGTAAAGACCTTGATTCCCTTATGTCATTCGTTGAAAAGGTCATGAAGTAGGCTTGCCAAATAAAATAAAAAATAAAATGCATTCCAAACAAGTCAGCCTACCAAATAAAATTAATTGACCAAGAATGCAAAGTCAGCTCCATAAAGTTTTTAATTGGTGATAGGTCGGCCTAGTGAAGAAAATATATCTTGGAAAATTAGTATAAAAATGAGTGAACACTTTCATTTTGTTGGTGTGAATTTTGGTGGAGATGAACACTTAGCTCTGAGAATTAGGGAGAAAAAAAAGAGATAGATCTGAATTTGGGAGTATATCTTATGTGAAGGGATTTGGTGGTAAAAAATTTACTGTGATTTTAGGAGTGTGTTTGATGACAGAGCTGCAATGAAGAAATATTTTTGGGTTACGCTCTGAGGTAGCCGCAACAGCTTAAAAATTGAGTTGAGACAGTCGTAGGAAAAAGAAGATCAAGCTGTGATGAGTATTAAAGTTGAACAAATACTGATATGGCTTGAAGACATAAACTGAACTTGACAAGTAAAGGGAATTGAAGACATGAACTCACCTATATGACATCTGATGATTTGGTAGTAGCTTGAAATGTATCTAATCAGTGAACAACATAGTGAAAGTTGACAAGTTGAATAGACATGACAAAGGATAAGATAAGGGTTGTTGTATAAAAGACATGATCAGTTGAATAAACATGCCAGAGGTTAAGATAAGGGTTGTTGTATAAAAGACATGATCAATGAATGATGTTTTGGAGAAGATTGAGTTGCTGACAAGTGACAAGCTACAATTGATGTGACATAATTCATTTGTAATTGCACGCTGGGTCTTGCAACCCCTTTTCTTAGTTGGACTTGAGAAATAATCAAGTTAGGTCCAGTGGAATAAGACTTGGTGCTCTTGAGTCAGTTGAAGTTGATGCAGACCCCAAGGTTGTGGCCTTCAATGTAACCAATATCAAGTTAGATATAATAAAGTTTACAAAACTTATCTTGCAATGCGTCTTTTATGTTTTGTGATGATGATTTGATTGGTTAATGATTGATGCATTTTGTAATAAGGAATTGATGATCTCTGTTTGAGTTTTAAGAAATTGAAATTAGCTAAAAGAGGTGACACACTGATTCACCCCCCTCGCTTAGTGTGCTGTTGTGTCCAACAATTGGTATTAGATCCGATCTTCAACACAAGTATAACAAACTTGAAGGAGATCAGTGGACACACAATGGAAGTCCAAAAAAAGATCTCAAACAATGAGGTTCCAGTTTTTAAAATAACAGATTATTTTGGTTGGAGGAACAAGATGAAAGATTACTTGAAGAAGTATGGTGTTTGGGAGATTGTGGTCAATCCAATAAGAAGACAAAGTCAGTTGCACCAAAAGATGCCGAGAAGGACACCATCATTGCCTCAAAGTTTCTAATGGATGGACTCTCAAAACCTGTCAAAGAGAGTGTAGGGGAACATACCTCAGCCAAAGATCTTTGGTTCAAGCTGGAAAGTGAATACCAAAGGGGAAGACAAGACCGTGAAAAGACACATGAGAATGAAACAAAGATTAATCCCACTGAAGATGTCAAGGAAGAGAAAGATTCAGACATCAATGAAGGTAAGGGTAATTTTGATTCCAGTTGTAATGATTATGGTAACATTGAAAATGATCTTGAAGATGCTAAAAAAGTTTTCCAAGAACACATTTTAATGAACTCAGACATAACTTGACACTTAAAATAAATATTTTGGTGTTCTTTGATGAATACCTTGAAAAGTCAATAGGTTTGTTCAAGAAGCTCAAGTCAAGTTTACAGGATGAGCTAGAAGACAAGAATGATGAAGTCAATAGACTAAAGATTAATCTTATCAATCAAGAAGAACTTGAAGAAACAAGAAGGAACAATGTTGACTTGAAGACTCAGCTTAAGAAAACTAACAGGATGAAAGATGTTTTGAGCAATCAATTGGATGAAAAATAGAATATTTGTGAACATATTGAAATGGAGGTAGTTGATCTCAGCAAGAAGAATGAAAATTCATATGTGTATGTCAAAAACAACAATGATACCATTCTAGATGATATCTCGAGTTGTCAAAGATCACCTTTTGACAAAACTGGTTTGGGCTACAACAAGGAAGTAGAGAATCATGGAGATAACTCTAAGACTCCTAAGAAGACAGAACCAAGCTCATCATCCTCCAAAAGCGAAAACCAAGCTGCCTTTCTTACACCCGCACATGACAGTAGAGACTTGGGAAGTTCAAGAATGCATCAAGGAGTTAGCCCTAATCTTCAAAGCAAGTTCAGAAAGGAGACATTCTTAAGGTTGAATCAAGCATCCAAATATGAAAATAGTTTTAAGAGTTATTACTATTCATGTGATGACTTTGGTCACAAGGCTATGGAATATTGATGCCATAGAAGAAGAAGTGTTGGGAGGTCCAATCACACATTCAGGTGCTGGACATGTAATCGAGTTGGTCACATTGCTGCAAATTGCCACACTATGAGATGTTATAACTGCAATGGATTTGGTCATAAAGCCCAAGAATGTGCAAGTCTAAGAAGACAATACATGAAGACCTCTTCGTACACATCAACAAGGACAACAAATGAATCTTGGAAGCAAAATATTGCAGTCAGATTTGAAGCCCAAAGGACAAGTGATCACAACCAAGGAAATTCCCAGGTATGGAAGAAAAATAATGTTTTGGTAGATCTGAATGAAGTTAATTTATGCAAGGAAAATGACTGCCATATTGCAGGCCAAGATTGAGGTCTTTCAAAAACTCAGTACACCTTGAGTTCATCGAGCCAGAGGATGAACTCAAAGGAGAAAGATGATACTCCAAGCATAGAAACAGGTCCTAGGATCGTGAATGACTTAAGGAAAACAAATGCAAGGCAAAGATACAGTTGGCACGATGATAGGGGGATCATTCTTAAAATGCATGCAGAGGATGAACGAGTTTCTGCAATGCCCGCAAGATCTAGGTGATACACTGAAAAATGTCTACTTTGAATAGCAAATATGCCTAATGGAAAAGGTCTACAGGACTCAAAAAAATTGTCCGCAATCCAATGTGAAGATGACTAGGAATGCCTGCAGCTAGGATATATGACAATAAATCTACAAATAAAAGAAGATTTGTGGACAATATAAAGCTAGTTTGTGTATAACAAAGAAAAAATGCCTGAAGTAATGCCTGCATGCTCATTTAAAAATGCTCTCAGGCTATGGTGAATGCACGCCAGGTAGTTAGGGATAGTGGAGAAGGTAATGGATTTGTCAAGCAAAAAATATGTTGAAGTATGAACAAGCAAGATTTGGGATGCACACAAATCTTGTAGAAGGAAATGCCACCAAGTAAAATAAATTCCCGCAGCAAAGACAAAATGCTTGGAAAATGTTGAAACTGCCAGCATATAAAGTTAAAGTGCCTGCAAGCTTGCTCATAAGTGCTTGCAAGTGCATGCAAAAAGTAAAAAGTAAAGTAAAGAAATGCTCGCATGAGTTAGTAAAGTATCTACTGTTTAAAAAATGGATGCCTGCAACCAGTTGTTAAGTTAAATTTCCTAAGTTTCGACAAAAATGCCCGCATGTTTGTAGACTTAATCTAAAATGCCCACACTGTTGGTAAAGGTGCCCGAAGGCCTAGTATAATGCGAGATTGTAGAAGATGCAGGCTCAACAAATCAAGTTGAAGCTGATAATTGTGTTGGCCATAATTTTTATCCTAGGGTGAAAGTATTACTTCGATGGTGTTCATGTATAGCAGAGATAAGGTGAGTGATACCTTAGGCATTTTCATCTAACCATAAATAGTCTAGTGTCAAGTTGTGTTGAAGAAAGATAGAACTAAAATGCATGCAGGGGTAAGACGATGCCCGCAACTCATTAGGAGAAATGCATGCAAAATACCTACAGTATGATACACTGATTGCATTACCAAACAACATTCAGAGGTCAAGATGCCCACCAACCAAAGATTAAATGCCCATAAGATGGTATTAATGGTGGAAAATATGCCCATAAGATAATGAGCAGTTGGAATTTTTGATAAGTATGAAGGAATAGTGAATGCCCGCCAAGGTTAGGAGACCTTTTTGACATGCCTGCAAGGACTGATATTATGTGCGCAGGATCTCAAAATGTTCCTATGAAAAATGCCCGCAACAAGGCAAGAAATTCTTGCCTGGCCACTTAAGATGCACGCAACATGGTAAAATGTTGGAGATTAAAGTACTGCCTTATGCCTGCAGAATCTGTACAATTTATATCTTTGATATGGTATTGAGGCTGGATTCAAGTTGCAATCAAGAAAATGTGATAAAATGTTTGCAAGATGAGTGCGTGCATGATAGTAAAGCACCTAATGAAATATTGAACTAAAAAGGGCAGCCTCACTATAGAGATGAATTCAATCAAATGATCAAATCATACTTAGTCACAAAAGGTTAGTGAAGTGATTCTTTTGAAGGAAATTGCAGAAATGAACTCTCTTGAGGATATATATATAGCTTGGTACATTAGAAATACACAGAGGAAATGCCAAGACAAGTTGGATGGATTTTGTTAAGGGGAGCCCGATCAAAGGAGGAGTAAAGTACTCGGTCAGAAAGTACTTATGTGGCAGTAAGAAACAAGCTCTCAAGGAGAGTTGAAAGGCAAAGAAGAAGCAAATTTTAGTACAAGTATAGCAGCACATTAGACAGGGGGAGCAGAAAAATAAAGAAGCATTCAAAAGTCAATTTTTTTCGTGGCATTGTGAAGCTTATGATGGACATGTATTTGACCCTTTGTCATTAATGTCAGAGGGGGAGATTAATTGAAAATGTTTTCATCAATGAAAAAGGGGGAGATTGATGATCAAGGTTGTCATTGATGACAAACCATTAATGACAAAGGTTGATGAAATGGCATGAAGGAGTGACAAGGGTTGATGACAAGGCAAGGAGAACATGGCAAGGAGGACATGGTGACTTGGGCATTGAAGCCATTAATAACAAAGGAATCTTGATGATATGGACATTGTGCACCAAATGACCCAACATGTGGTCATTTTTGGGCAGAATTGTCATTTGCGGCTTGATGAGTAATGAAGCTCACACAATTGGAAATAAAATTCATTTGATGATGTCCTTGCGGCACATGTGGAGCCCACACAAACGATGAAGAAGTCCTGAAATGATTGAAGACGTCTATATGCGTAAATAACTTGATGCCCTCATGTCATTTGTTGAAAAGGTTATAAAGTAGGCCTGCCAAATAAAATTAAAAATAAAACTTAAGTTAAAAATAAAATGTATTCCAAACAAGTCGGCCCTCCAAATAAAATTAATTGACCAAGAATGCAAAGTCGGCTCCATAAAGTTTTTAATTGGTGATAAGTCAACCTAGTGAAGAAAATATATATTGGAAAATTAATATAAAAGGAGTGAACCCCTTCATTTTGTTGGTGTGAATTTCGGTGGAGATGGACAGTTAGCTTTGAGATTTTAGGAGAAAAAAAAGAGATAGATCTGAATTTGGGAGTATATCTTATGTGAAGGGATTCGATGGTAAAAAAATTACTGTGATTTCAGGAGTGTGTCTGCTGATGGAGCTGCAGTGAAGAAATGTTTCTGGGTTACCGTCTAAGGTAGCTGCAATAGCTTAAAAATTGATCTGAGACAGTCTTGGGCAAAATAAGAGAAGGTTGTGATGAGTATTAAAGTTGAACAGAGACTGATATGGCTTAAAGACATAAACTGAACTTGAAAAGTAAAGGGAATTGAAGACATGAACTCACCTTGTAAGGTTTTCCGTTACACCAAAACCTGTAGATGTTGGTCATCATTTGAAACCAAGCACAAGGCCCTCATCAAGAGTGGCGGCTAGTCCATATTATTATATTCCCAGAGGTGCAACGGTTATACCATGTGGTTGTACTGATACTCAAACACCCCCCCTCTGGTGCAGCTCAAGGGAATTGAACCTGAGACCTCAGCTCTGATACCATGTAAGGTTTGTCGTTACACCAAAACCTGCAGATGTTGATGAACATCTGAAACCAACCACAAGGACCTATCATCGAGAGTGGTGGTTAGTCCATACTTTTATATTCCTAGAGGTGCGACGGTTATACCATGCAGTTGTACCGATACTCCAACACACCTATATGACATTTGATGATTTGGAAGCATGTTGAAATGTATCTAACTAGTGAACAACATAGTGAAAGTTGACAAGTTGAATATACATGATAGAGGAAAAGATAAGGGTTGTTGTATAAAAGACATGATCAGTTGAATAGACATGACAGAGGATAAGATAAGGGTTGTTGTATAAAAGACATGACCATTTGATGATGTTCTGGAGCAGATTGAGTTACTGACAAGTGGAAAGCTACAGTTGATGTGACATAATTCATTTGTAATTGCAAGTTAGGTCTTGCAACCCCTTTTCTCAGTTGGACCTAAGAAATAACCAAGCTAGGTCTTGGAATAAGAGTTGGTGCTCTTGAGTCAGTTGAAGCTGATGCAGACCCCAAGGTTGTGGCCCTCAATGTAACCAATATCAAGTTAGATATAATACAGTTTACAAAACTTATCTTGCAATGTGTCTCTTATGATTTGTGATGATGATTTTATTGGTCAATGATTGATGCATTTTGTAATAAGCTATTGATGATCTCTGTTTGAGTTTTAAGAAATTGAAATTAGCTAAAAGAGGTGAGACATTGATTCACCCCCCCTTTCAAAGTTTCTCCTTGTCCAATGCTTCACAATGGCTCAATATATAGCCCTGAAATGGGAAATGGAGGGTCAAATCAGACCATTTCCAGGAACATGGAAGACCAAGGATCAATCTATTCATTACTAGATGAATAAAAATCCAAATATCTTTTGTTTTTGAGCACAAACCCCGATGTACACAAGATGTATTGGTGCAAGCTATGTATTAGCTGCCAACCCACGTGTATCTTCAAAAATGTCTTTTTCAATTTTATACTGAAGCATCAGGCCTATAATGAGTAAGGGGGGGTGTAGGGAGTCTGCATAGGGAGAAGGGAAGGCCATCAATACATGATGCATAAGGTGTGGCAAATCACGCTATAACAGAACCAATTTGGAGAAAACTGTATTGTATACAATTAACTTGGGAGCATACGAAACTAGAAAAGTTTACTATTAACTTGCATTGAACCAATTTGGAGAAAATTGTATCGTATTACCTTGTACCTAAACCAATTTGGAGTGGAATTACTGGAAGGAAACCCAAAAAACTCTACAAACTTGTGCTATCGCTTAGTGGAAGTCTCCCTACACTCCTTCACGACACCTGCAAAACAACAAATGTGAACATCAACCAAAAAAGTTATATATAAATCAAGTACCAATTAGTTAAAATCCAAAACACACATTAAAGAGCAATCCATAACACACATTAAAGAGCTGGTAGCAACTCACATTGCCGAAGGAAAGAGGACAATTTAACTGCCACCTTGTATATTTATGTTAGTATTAAAAGTATTAAACTAGACTAAAATTTAGGAATATTAAGATTATAAAAAAATGAAACAACGCGTGCCTCAATACCCATCATGCCACTTATACCGACATACAAAAACAAGAAACACATGGATTAATAACCAAGGCGTGTTGATTATAACGGCATGGAAAAAAATAATTACCTGATTCTTGATGTCTTTACCACATTCGACCATTTACACCATCTTTTTAAAGAATTCACCAACATCAATGACGTTTTTTTCCAAATCAAGGTTTGTTTTCTTTCAAATGAGGTGAGGTGATATGCATGGGTAGGTTTTGAACAAGCATATCCACTTCCAAGTTGAAAACCACAACAGTGCTCTGGTTATGGCATTCTAGGCCAGGTGGGAGCCCAATAGGAATAATTTACCATGCCCATATGGATTTTCCTCCTACAATTCCTCATGATGATACCAATGGTAGTGGTGGTGACGGAGAGATTCGATCATGGTCATCGCCATTTTCATTCTCATCCCCATATCCATTTTATTTTTTCTTGTGAATCTCCTAGATTTTCATCAAGCCTGGTTTAGCATGCATAAGATCATAATAAAGAAACGTGAAAATAATAAAGAACCATGACAAGCCCTTCTCATCTCCTATCCAAATCCAATGCGCGAACAAGACCCCAGAACTCCAATCCATGCCTCAAACCCTGTTCGCTCAATTTAACAGGCACAAAACTTCAAAGCAACGCTCAAGATGCATGTTTTCAACCTATAATGGATTAACAACCCTGATATTTGACCTCGTGACATTGGTCCCAGTACGAGCAACGACACCAATGCTGTTCATGTTTTTGTAATCATTATAGCTATAAGACCTTAATAATATCCTTATCTCCTTTCAAGAATAAATGGAGTGTTTGACAATGTGTTCTACTTGACCATCTGATCCTGGGAACTAGTGTATGTATTTATGGAAGTGATGAAACTGCTTTGCTTGCAATTGGTAGTGCTCTATAGTGCACATATGTAGGCCTTCTAGTTCACTTGGTTCTATGGATTCATGAACCAATGCTTGTTCAGGTTGTCCCTTAAACTTGTACAAGCCTCCCTATTTCTCTCCAATCACTGTTGCATCATATATTGTCTTTCCTTTTTGCCACATTAGGAATTGGTCATCAACAAATGCAACCCTATTCCCTTTGAATCTAGGGTAGAGATGGAGAGAAGATTCTTCTTCAATCCTGTAACATATATCACACCTTTCATCTTCAAATATTTCCTGGAGTCTAGATTGTAGGAATCTCCACCTCCTTTTATGGGGTATTGATAATCATCTCCAAGTTTCACCTTGTTAGGTGACTCATGCTCAGACATATTGATGAATGAATCTTTGTATCCCATCATATGTTTGGATGCCCCACTATCTACAATACAATCATTTATTCCATGTGATATAGTACCTGTGAGTGCAGAGATTAGGACATATTCTTCACTTGAAGAATCAGTTTCTTCTTTGAGTCTCTTTATTGTTGGCTCATCATCTTCAACGGTGTGAGCATGATGTCTCTTCTTATTTGAATTCTTGTTGAAGGAGCCTCTGTTTCTGGGACAATATCTGGAGTAATGTCCCTTCTCATCACAAGTGTAGCATCAAATGTTGGAAGGATTTCTTCTAAATCTCTTTTGTCTTTTGTGATGATGGTCCTCCCTTTTGTTGTGATGGCGATCCTCCTTCCTTCTGTGATATCCTTTGGTGTGAATTATAAGGGCTCGATCTTAATTTGCTCCCATATTCTATTTTGTTGTTATGAGCCAACCTTCTTCTTGTGTACATTCATCCCAGAGTCCGTTGAAACTGATCAACTTCCTTCTGGCACTTATTCCTTGAATGAATGAATCCCATGATCTAGGGAGACCATTCAAGGTTGTCATAACAATCTCTCCTTCTTCTACATTCTCTTCAACTACTTCAAGTTGTTCCTTTATTTGAGCAACCCTTGTGAAGTAGGATTGAACGGTTTCTGAGTTTTGTATCTTCACATTCTTCAGTTGGTTCCTCAATGTCATCTTTCAGTTGATGTTATTCCCTTCGAAAAACTTCGTCAAAGCATTGAACACTTCCTTAGGTGTCTTCAAGGATGTCACATAGGGGATGAGATGATCCTTAATGGAGTATGCAATGATTCTCTTGGCCTTGACCAAGTTCTTCCTATGGATATCCTTAGCCTCATCCCCCTCTAGTTCTAGAACTTCCTAACTGATATATTGATCCAAATCATTTTTCTTCAAGGATTAGGCATATCTTGTACTTCCAAGCTCGAAATTTGTTAGCCACCCCAAATTTTGTCCTCAAGCTGGGTATGATGAGTCATTTTGAAATGAGAACCTCAAATGGAAATAACAGAGATTTAGATCTTACCAATTTGAGGTTGTGCAATAGTGTTGGCTTGGAAGTGTCCGTTGGTCGATCCACTGTGTGCCTCGTCGATGATAGCTTGTCGTTCATGTTCTATGACACATCATTGAAGTAATTCAACGGGTCCTAATTTGTATATGTATCCATTTATTAGAGTGTATGGTGCAACCTTCATTGGAAGTATGTTCTTTTTCTTTTTTGGCATTCCTTCTAGAGCTTGACATTATTCAAGATATTGTGTTATATTTTCTAGTTCCATCGGTACAACCTTGACCTTGAATAGATGTGCGTCAAGGAATTTATCATTGATTCCATTGGGATCTTCTCCCGTATCTATTCTTGGCAAGTGGTTGGGACCAACATTATCCTTTCCAGGTTTGACTATTATTTCAAATTCAAACTCTTGAAATAGAAGCATCCATCTACATAAACAACCATGGTGATGAGGTTTATTGACTAAATATTTGAGTGGTTGATGATCAATGTAGAATATAAAAGGGTTGGACGAAAAATAATGTCGATACTTCAATAAAGAAAAAATAATGCCTAGAGATTCCCTTTCTATTTTTGAATCATTTCTCTTTGCTTTATTCAACTTTTTGCTAGCATATGCATTACAATAATCCTTTCTGCCGTCTACAGGTTGATTTCTCTGACTGTAATACCATATGCATCAATATGGATGTGAAAATTGATCAACCCGTTTAGGAACTATAGTATGGGAGCTTCGACTAAGTTCCTCTTGAGTAATTCAAATGAAGCCACACACTCTTATGACCACATAAAATTTTGATTGTCCTTCAACAATTCTTCCAAGGGGTACGCCATATTAGAGTAATGTCTAATAAATTTTCGATTGTAGTTGGTATTCCCAATGAGTATTCTGACCTTCTTTGGATTTATTGATGGATTCAAGTCAAGGATAACTTTTATTTTGTAGTAGTCGACTTTGATTCCTTCCTTGCAAAAAACATGTCCCAACAAGATTCCAATTGGTGTTGATAATATGCAATTTTTAATATTTAGGCCCTAGTTGTATTTGTTTGCATCATTCTAGAATAATCTTTATCCATTGAACATGGTCCCTTAGTAGTGAATATATTGTCCAACATTCGAAGTAGACAACAAATTTTCTATAAATATTCTTGAAATGCTTTTACAACTATTTTGGGGATCACTATAGGTGCGTTCTTTAGACCAATGGCATAACTTTATAAGAAAATAATTTGAATTCACACACACATGATGTTTTAGGTTGATCTTCTTTAGCAATAGGGACTTGGTTATATCTAGAAAAATCATCACTGAAGGAATAACATTTGTGAACTACAACTTCATTGATGATTTCATCCACAAAAGGCATAGGAAAAGGGTCGGTTAATGTTACTTTGTTTAGTCCCTTGAAGTCGATGTAGATATGTAATTTTGTTGGGTCATTTTTCTTTGGTTGCACGACCATAGGGATAGCCCATTTCGACTAGTCCATTGGATAGATAATTCCAGCGGCTAGCATATTTTCTATTTCTTTATTTATGACGTCTTTATACTTATGTGATAACTTATATGGTCATTTCTTGACAAGTCTGGCATCCGGTTTTATGTTGATTTTCATTTCAACCATTTCTTTTACTACACCCTTTAAGTATTTACAATCTTGTGTGAAGACATCTTTGTATTCCTTCACCAAATTATTGTTTTCTATTGCTTGTTGGTCGAACCAGTAATCTCCTATTTTTGCCATATTTAGTCGATCATCATTTGAAATGTTGACTTCTTTCATTTTGATTTGTGCATCCATCCATACTGGTGCTTTGTCCTCATTTATCGGTCGATCTCCTTCTTTACATTATGTAAAAGCAGGAGGGAATTATTTTTTAGTAAATTTTTCTTGCTCACTTTCCCTTCTGTGACAACTTTCATTAGAGATTTTACATGTTTTAGCACTCGTGGATGATTTATTTTCCAATTGAATATTTCCCAACATTTTTGTCATTTTCTAGCTCTAGTTGAGTCGATCGATGGGTTGTATTGGCTGTGATATTATTACATGTTGATTGTTGTCGTTCTTCTGTAGTGGGAGCAACATCGCTCATTCGATGTAGGAAAATTTTAATTTCTACAACTGCTTCTTAGATGCCTCCTTCTTCTGTACTGAAAGAGAAATATCTTATGAAATATTCTTTCAGTTCTTGCTAGTTGAAAATTTCTCCTCTATCCTCTTCCATCTTATACCATTTGTTTGGTAGGTTGTCAAGTGTGCTTGGGTATAAGTGATGCCATACTCTTTCATCCTTATATCCAATCCATTTCCATTCATTTTCAGATATATTGATATGTTTTTATGGGCCTTGGCCTTGTATGAATTTTGATATTTCTACTTGTTCTATAAGTTTCTTCCCTCCTAAACACTATACAAAATATGTCGACATTGTAGTCCATGTCTAGATTCAGGACCGATGTGTATCTCACCATTGTGTTGCTTGAATAGTAATTTTTTCAACCAGACTTTGAAGAAGACCTTATTCTTCGACGTTTTTAGATACTTCATCGACGTGCATGGTTAGGGCCTCTCGATCTTTATATCGAATCAGTGGAATAATTTTCACTTCTTTTTTTGTTGGAATGATCATCAAATATTCTCTTACTTTCTTCTCAAATATTTTTAGGATGATAGATACAGTAAAACATTGTTGGGTCATCTTTCCGGGGACATCCTAGATCGACCAACATTCACAAGCTTATACTTCATAGTTTTCCATCTGCCAGTCATACAATTCCAAGTCGCAGTTGTATCTAATGGACATAGGTAATCCCAAATGGATCTCTCTATGGTCGTTTATCTCGAAGGAATCTTCATTATTTTGGAATATTTGATATAGTCATCAGATGTCAGCGTCATTATTGTCAGGATCAACCCAAGGTTTTCCTTGGGATGACTAAATAAGAACAATTACTCTCTTTCCTTTTCCTTTGATATTAATTCTTATTTTTCAAGAGAGATGGATGATTCCATTTTGTGACCCCATGGTCGACCATCTAAATCTATGAAGGATTTAGATCCTTCTCTTGGGTCGATAATTTCAAAGTTGATATGTGTACTAATTCCCATGATTGTAGTTTTAAAATTTATCCATACACCAATAGGTTCGATTAGAACATGGTCAAAAAGTTTAAGGTAAATGCCCAACTTGACAATTCAAGGTTGACCCATGCTTTCCCATGTCGATCTCATCATTATGTTGGCCTATACCCCAAATTCAAGGACAACTTATGAGATGTATATTCATTCAAATTCAAAGTCTATTAGGGGATCAATATTAGTTTTATCTTTTTGATTTAGGCTACAAACGTTTTTGGTGATTTTCTCATTCTCTGGGTTATTTATGATAAGATACATTATATTAATTAATCATGCAACGACTTATTCCTTTGTTAAGTGTTATAATAACTCATTAAGTGTTTTATTCCCATTTTCTGAATTATTTTCTTTAGAATCAATGTGTGAATATTTTTTTGGCATTGTTAAATATTTCTTTTTGCTTCAAAGAATTAGTATAGTCATCTTGCTTTCTTTGAATCCTTGTGACTTGGTGGTTATCTCCGCCAATTGTTGTGTCTTGTCTAGTGATTATTTGCAAATTCTTAGTTTTCAATGCTGCATTTTTAGAGACATTAGACAAGAGGTTAAAATTCATTTTATTATTGAGTGCTTCAAGCATGATGGGGCATTCTTCTAAGAAATTTTCCTCACGGCACATTTTGTACATAATTTTAATTTTGTCCTTTCCTTCCATGGATAGTCGGGCTCAAGTTTTCTTCACTATAGCACACATAACAACATGGATTTCCAAGTCTTGGTGGTTAGTATACTCCTTGACCATTTTATCCTCCATGATCATTGTATCCTACTCATCGATTGTATTTGTTATTGCGTTGGTCATTTGTGACTGTTTTGACCTTTTTGGTCGATTGTCCGTGTTTGGTAAATTGTATTATAGTTTTCTTTAGTATTTAAGCTCTTGATACATTCGATAGTCGAATGTTGTGTCGTCTAACAAATTAGAAACCATTTAGGTTTGACGTTATTGGCATTGTAAGGGCACCTTGTAGTTGAGCGGGCCTCAAATCTCACATAAGTAGCTTGTTTTATGCTATATGGAAATTTTATGGGTTTCGTTCTTTTGGAAATATTCTTGTATTTTCTTCAAGCTTCCTCATTTCCCACTGGTATGTAGTGTGATCGTTATGGTATCTGTTTTGCTTGTAATAGGGGTAGGTATCTTTGGTGTGGGCTTCCTTGGAGCATGTGGTACACCATAGGTCGCTGTGCTTCACTGTAAGATGTTGCAGCGACTTTTGTATTTTTTCAATTTTTTCTCCCGAGTCACTTGTCGATGATTCCAATTGACTAGTCTATTTTTTATTCGATTCTTAAGGATTTATTTAGGACATCATTGTAAGTTGTAAATTCATGCATTATCAACGACGCCTTGATTCTCGGTTGTGGGCCTGTGACAAAGAATTGTACTACCAATGCTTGGTCCATATTAGATGGAATCTGATTGAGGAGGTATTTAAATATTCTATCATATTCCTGTATGTATTATCCTATTATTTGCTTGATTTCTTTCAATTTGTGTCCGACCAGATGCTTGGTTTCGTTGGCTTTAAAAAATTCTAAGAAATTGTCTTTTATTTGTTGTTTCGACTTGGGACCTTCTTCAAGGAAGTTCATGTACCACATGATTGCTCTATTTATTAGTCCTCCTACATACAGTTGAATATTTTGATTCTCATCATTAATGAGGTTAGCTTTCCAAAGGGATTCACATACAAACCAATGTTTCTTGGGGTCACCATCTCCTTCAAAGATAAGAGTATTTATTGGAACACGGTAAGCCATATTGATAGATTTAGAGTTGTTAATACTTACTAGAGTAGATTGACTGATAGACGTACTTACTACCTGATGTTTTCTACTAACTTCTGGTGGATGTGTCTGGTACCATGACATATAGAATTCTTTTGGTGATTCTTCGATAAGTTGGTTGCTTTGATTAGTAATGTTATTGGCATGGGGTACCTCTAGATGTTCTGGATAAAATAAATTGAAAGAGTGTCTTCAAAATTCAGGCATGAGTGTAATCATGTTACCATGTGCTAGTCATTGAATCGTCAACCTATCTGTAATTTGTCCACATTGATCTAGTCGTTTCCATATGTTATTGTTGTTTGGATTCAGTCCCATGCCACACTTGTTGAATATGGTTGTCATTGATGTCAATGGAGCTCAATAATGACAAAGGAATAACAAGAGATTGTTGATTAATAGTCCAAAGAGATTTGTGGAAGCCAAAAGAATACAGTTGTTCAAGTAGAAGTCGGAAGCATTATAATTCTAAGTTTCTATGAAGTGAAGATTTGGATGGACCATATCATAAGAGAGAGAAAGATCAATGGTCTATAATAGTTTCCGCAATGCCAAGGTACTGGATCGTTAAAACTGCAGGAAGACAATTGTGGAAGTCATTGAAAAGCAGACCCGAAATTCGCAATCCGCAATTGAAAAAGAAGTGTTGTAGAAGACGAATTGCAAAATAAGTTTCGAGAAAAAGACAAAAAGCAGATCCGCAATCCGCAATTCGCAATTGTAGAAGGAAGGAGTTGCCGCAAATTGTGGAAAGTGTGATTTAGGAAAGAGAGTCGCAGAAAATTCAATTGTGGAAAGGTAGTTGTGGAAAGGAGCATTGCAAACACCACTTTGCAGAAAGATCGTTGTGGAAGGAAAGACAGTTTTGTGGAAATAAAAATGCAAAAAATTTGTTGTGAAAAGGAAATTGCGGAAGGTCATGACTGATTAATTAAACATAGTTAAAAATAATAAACAAAGAGGTAAATTTGAATTGGTTTTTGTTTGTGAAAAGTCACGATGAAGATCTGTGACTGTTAGATGAATAGATATGTTTGAGCGTATATAAACAATTCTTTAAAATATCAAATAGGTGTCTCTGTACATCCTATTGAGATCCATAGGTGTACATAATTCAAAGATCAACTTATCACATAAGGGTGGTTGGGAGGCGCTAGGGCATGCAACCTACTTGCAAGGGGGTAGAAGCCTCCTTCCAGTAGTAGCTGGTAAATAAGGCGTCGAAGCATCCTTTCAGTAGTAACTGATAAATCAGGGGGTCGTAGCGTCCTTCCAGTAGTTGCTGGTAAATAGGGTGTTGTAGCATCCATTCAAAAACCATTTGTAAATATAATTTTGCAGAAATAAAAAGTGTTGGTGGTTTTCCCTATTGGGATTCCACGATAATATTGTGTGTTCTGTTTTTATTGTTGAATTATATTTAAGTGATAAAAGTTTAAATAGTTGGATTAATATTGATTCACCCCCCCTCTCAGTATTACTTGATATTCCAACAATTGGTATCAAACCTGGCTCTTCACTAAAAGTTTAAACACTTGAAGAGAGATCTTTTATCACTAAAAGTTTAAACATTTAAAGAGATATCTTTTATCACTATGGATCAACAAGTAAAAATTTCCTCCAAGGTTCCAATATTCAATGGAGAATATTATGCTTTTTGGAGTATTAGGATGAAAATCTATATAATGTCTATTGTACTAGAGGTTTGGATGTCTGTACAAACTGGGTATATATATATCCAAAATCTCCTCCCATAGATCTTGAAGGAATAGAACTATTTGGATACAATGCTAAAGCTGTTAATGCAATCTTGGTCGGATTAGCCAAAAGAATCTTTGCCAAAGTGATGCTGTTTTCCCTAAAGTCTTGTACCTAGACTACAGGGTCGGCAGTGTTTAGGCACCTCAAATTAAAGACTGTTTTTTGGTTTTTTGTTTGGATAACAATGTAAATCAATAGATAAGGATAACAAGGCAGAGACACAATATCTGAATACTTCATAAATACAAATGTAAAAAACAAGAATCTCGCAGTAATGGATGACAAAGTATTAAGGCACAGGAGATAAGCCTTCAAGATATATAACTCCAAAACATAAACAAATAGTTCATATTTGCAGCATACATAAAGTACTGGTATTTGAAAACACTTTTCAATATCAATAAGTATTAACATTCACATTCATACATGAAATGAAACATAGAAAACATCTATATCACAGTGACTGCATGAAGAGTTCACACTGAACAAAACAACATTAAGAAAACTTAGATCAAAGGCCTAGATCCATATAGTATATTAAAAGTCATTCCAAATGCAAAAAAAGTTCTTACAGAAGTAAACATTAAATGTTTGCATGATCTCCTAGGATCGACTCCCATGTCTCCCCCCAATTATCATAATTCTTTACAATTTATAATAATATTTAATCCTAGAAAAATGCTTTATGAACTGACAAGTATTATTCTTAATCCAAATTGACTTCTAACTTATTATGAACTCTCCCAGGCACTTTAGCAGTAGATTCGAACACTTGGCACCCACCATTACCTAGTCATCTTTTAATATTCTATGTGAAAAAGAAATGCAGCCTGTGGGAGTCCTCGTGGATTTTAAGTGATGAATATTCTGCCTGTCTTGATTCCTCTGCATCCTGAAACATCTTCTCAATCTCGTCCTTTGCTAGAATCTTTAGAAATTTTTTCCTTGCTAACGAGCTTGGTTTAGCCCAGCATAAGTCTAGCAAATTTCTTTTCATTTTTATGCCTAGTATATATCAGAACAGGGTTGTAAATTATCCCCTTCTGTCTTCGTTGCAAGATCCCAAAGCGTGAGTGTACCATCAATTGGAGATGAGACAAAATTTGTCGAATCAAGAAAGTTACCTGTCTACCAACCTCCTTGAGCTTTGTTGACTCTAGCCCATTGTTGTGGCAATTTTTTTAAGATAGCAATCCTTCCGAAGAACCTATTATTTCTTTATTTTCATCTCTAAAAACATCTTTCTCATCAAATGAGATGCACTTTTATTTCCACCAGGTAAATACAACCTATTGAAGGAGCTTTTCTTTTGGAACAATTTCATGCATACATTTGATCATATCCGATATCACTGTTTAGCTCATTCTGAACCAGGGCCTAACCAGATCGGAGATTGAGGGTTTTTAATATGGAGTTTATGATGGAAGAAGAATCATGGGCAACTGTGGATACGTAACGAACTTGACCAATGCTCAAATGCCCACTGAGAGCCTGCATGTTCCCTAGCCAGAAGACAAAAGTTTCTCTTCATGCCTACACATTTGGAATATTTCTCATTCACTGGAGCTTCATTGTCTCGAATAACTGCATCATGGGCATCTATTTCTCGACCATAATCATTTTTCAATAAATATCCCGAGTTTCCTACAACTGCACAAGTTTTAAATTGGCGTGGATGAAATGGTGATTTAGATGGTAAAAATAGGCTTAGGTACTCTTCACATAGAGTTTGATTGTAACATTTTTCCATGCCCAATTGTGCAATTCGCTTTGTTGCATAACCCATCCAACCCTCAGGCCGAGCGTCATATTGCGATACTGTTCCCAGAGTAATCCCTTGTCAAGACTGTGGTCATATTGCGATACTGTTCCCAGAGAAATATGGTCTCACAAACATCAAATGGGTATTCCAACGGTTCATAAATTTTGAGTTGTTCATTATACCAGGTACTATTTGTGCCTTCAAGGTATGCAAGCATAAGTTTACAATGGTCCACTATATTTTCCATAAGCCCCAGACCATTCCTTTGCTTATCAAAAAGTTCAAACGAGGCTTGTTACTTTCATTCTCTGTACTCTCCACCGCTAAATGCCTCCACCATTTTAAACGAGATCAAGATTGACATAAACTGTAATGGAGAATACCATAGGCCTGAAACAACTCAATACCCTCTCCACCAATGATTCCAGATCACAATCCTTGGGATCATATCCCATGGCTTTAAAACTTGCATTATTGATTGAATGTCATGTTTGTCACATAGTTTAATTTTATCTTTGTACAACAGAGAATCCTGCTAGTATAATGATGGTACCTGCAAAAACATTAATGCTTGGCAAGCTGGCAGCATACATACACTTTTGAGTAATATTATGTGCTGCCAGTTCGTAAAAAAAACCATAGAAAAATTTTGAATAAGCTTGAAAACATCCTATAGGAGCATAGGTTAAGATCTAAATGTTGTAAATACCTAGAATATTAAAAACATGAAATCAAAACAAACCAAACTTTAGATAAAAGGAAATGAGATAAAAACTCAAGGCTTAAAATCTTTTTACGGTATAAAACTATCATAACAAGCAAGGAAACATACCTAGGTCAAACAGATGCATTGTAAAACAACAAAGGAGATCCGTTACAAATTGCAGACCATATATGAAGGAGACATCAAGGTAAAAATGGCCAAACTCCAGACTTTTAAAACTCAATTTGAAAGTCTAAAAATGAAGGAAGAAGAAAACATTTCATAATACTTTGAGAGAATTGATGAAGTCGTTAATGCAATTGAAGGGCTAGGAGCAGAGTTAGAAGAAAATGAAATAGTTGAAAAATTACTAAGATCACGTCCAATGATTTAAAATCCGAATATTTCCACCCTAGAAGATAGAGAAGATCTTGACAAACTCACCATGGAAGAACTATATGGGATACTCATAGCTTATGAAATGAGGATTGGGCAAGATAATTCTCAAAAGAAAGAAACAATCTTTAAAGAATATAATGTAGCTAAGAAATCTAAGACAAATATTCAACCAAAAGACTCTAATGATGAAGAATCATTTCTTGTTAAAAATATTAAGAGATGTATCGGTAAGTACAAATGGAAATTACCCTTAAAATGCTTTAACTGTGGGGAAATTGGTCACTTCGCTTCCAAATGCCCTTATCCCAAACAAGAAGATGATGATGAGTGCTCTGAATATTCAAAGAATAAAAAAAGATTTTTAAAAGGAAAAATAAAAAGAAGAGGTTTTATTCCATGGATGATAACTGCCTAAATGAGTCTAGTGAAGATGAAGATGTTGAAGTCCTGTTCATGGGAGTAGAGAACAAAATACCCGAAGATGAAATAGAAGGTGTGGTAGATCTTGAAGCAGAACTCGTAAGTTCTCTTGAAGAATTAGGGAAGTATAAAAGGATGTACAATAAATTAAGAATTCATATGACATAATTTGAGGAGAAAAACAATGATGCAAAAAGAATCATTGTTGACTTAAAAAGGGTTGAAAACAATCTAGAACAACAGCTCAAGAAAAGAGAGCAAGAATTAGAAAAGTTCGAAGCTGAATTTATCTTGCTTAGAAAGAAAACAAACGAAGAATCCTTTCAATCAAAGTTTAAGAGCAGTTCAAAAATTCTGGATGACATCCTAAGTTGTCAAATATCATTTAGTGATAAAACTGGACTAGGTTATGACAAAGGAAAGAAGACAAAACAATCCTCTGTCATAAATAAATAAAATAAGAGAAGTTATGCTGATGCACTTATGAGACCAGTTGTAAAGGAATATAATAAAAAAATTCCTCTTTCGCAAAAGGAAAGCAAGACATATAATGGGCCAAGCAGACATCAACAACACTTTTTGGGAAATTGTTATGCCTGTAACAATTTTGGACATATAGCTAGAAATTGTAAGCCAATGGTTCCAATTAGGAAAAGAATTACATCACAATCCCATAAGAAGGAAGTTATTAGAACCAATCCAAAAGGAATAAATTATAATTCTTTCGCTCCCCTACAGAGTCAAAGTATAGAATCCTACAAATGTGGTAATCAAGGACACATTGATAGAAATTACTAACTAGTAATTCCTATGGAGAATGACACCACAGAATATCAAGGTAATGAGGAAAGGAAGACTTGGAAAAAAAGAATGATGTGGAATGTTCAATAGTTCTATGTGCAACTGAATAACAATCTATGTCCTGTGGACAGTGGATGCTGAAAACACATGACAGGAGACCCAAATAAGTTTATAATCCTGAAAAGAAATAAAAAAGGAAATCACTTTTGGAGATAATCTATCCTCTAAAATAATTGGGAAAGGTACAATGGTTCTTAGAGAAAAAATGAAAGATGAAAATGTTTTTCTTGTAAAGAACTTAAAACCTAATATTTTAAGTGTATATTTATGTTAGTATTAAAAGTATTAAACTAGACTAAAATTTAGGAATATTAATATTATAAAAAAATGAAACAACGTGTGCCTTAATACCCATCATGCCACTTATACTGACATACAAAAACAGGAAACACATGGATTAATAACCAAGGTGTGTTGATTATACCAGCGTGGAAAAAAATAATTACCTGATTCTTGATGTCTTTACCACATTCGACCATTTACACCATCTTTTTAAAGAATTCACCAACATCAATGATGTTTTTTTCCAAATCAACGTTTGTTTTCTTTCAAATGAGGTGAGGTGATATGCATGGGTAGGTTTTGAACAAGCATATCCACTTCCAAGTTGAAAACCACAAGAGTGCCCTGGTTATGGCATTCTAGGCCGGGCGGGAGCCCAATAGGAATAATTTACCGTGCCCATATGTATTTTCCTCCTACAAGTCCTCATGATGATACCAATGGTAGTGGAGGTGATGGAGAGATTCGATCATGGTCATCGCCATTTTCATTCTCACCATCTCCATATCCATTTTCTTTTTTCTTGTGAATCTCCTAGATTTTCATCAAGCCTGGTTTAGCATGCATAAGATCATAATAAAGAAACGTGAAAATGATAAAGAACCATGATAAGCCCTTCTCATCTCCTATCCAAATCCAATGCGTGAATAAGACCCCAGAACTCCAATCCATGCCTCAAACCCTCTTCGCTCAATTCAACAGGCACAAAAATTCAAAGAAACGCTCAAGATGCATGTTTTCAACCTATAATGGATTAACAACCCTGATATTTGACCTCGCGACATTGGTCCCAGTACGAGCAACGACACCAATGTTGTTCATGTTTTTGTAATCATTATAGCTATAAGACCTTAATAATATCCTTATCTCCTTTCAAGAATAAATGGAGTCTTTGACAGTGTGTTCTACTTGATCATCTAATCCTGGGAACTAGTGTATGTATTTCTGGAAGTGATGAAACTGCTTTGCTTGCAATTGGTAGTGCTCTATAGTGCACATATGCAAGCCTTGTAGTTCACTTGGTTCTATGGATTCATGAACCAATGCTTGTTCAGGTTGTCCCTTAAACTTGTACAAGCCTCCCTATTGCTCTCCAATCACTGTTGCATCATATATTGTCTTTCCTTTTTGCCACATTAGGAATTGGTCATCAACAAATGCAACCCTATTCCCTTTGCATCTAGGGAAGAGATGGAGAGAATATTCTTCTTCAATCCTGTAACATATATCACACCTTTCATCTTCAAATATTTCCCGGAGTCTAGATTGTAGGAATATCCACCTCCTTTTATGGGGTATTGATAATCATCTCCAAGTTTCACCTTGTTAGGTGACTCATGCTCAGACATATTGATGAATGAATCTTTGTATCCCATCATATGTTTGGATGCCCCACTATCTACAATACAATCTTTTATTCCATGTGATATAGTACCTGTGAGTGCAGAGATTAGGACATATTCTTCACTTGAAGAATCAGTTTCTTCTTTGAGTCTCTTTATTGTTGGCTCATCATCTTCAACGATGTGAGCATGATGTCTCTTCTTATTTGAATTCTTGTTGAAGGAGCCTCTATTTCTGGGACAATATTTGGATTAATGTCCCTTCTCATCACAAGTGTAGCATCAAATGTTGGAAGGATTTCTTCTAAATCTCTTTTGTCTTTTGTGATGATGGTCCTCCCTTTTGTTGTGATGGCGATCCTCCTTCCTTCTGTGATATCCTTTGGTGTGAATTATGAGGGCTTGATCTTAATTTGCTCCCATATTCTATTCTCTTGTTATGAGCCGACCTTCTTCTTGTGTACATTCATCCCAGAGTCCGTTGAAACTGATCAACTTCCTTCTGGCACTTATTCCTTGAATGAATGAATCCCATGATCTAGGGAGACCATTCAAGGTTGTCATAACAATCTCTCCTTCTTCTACGTTCTCTTCAACTACTTCAAGTTGTTCCTTTATTTGAGCAACCCTTGTGAAGTAGGATTGAACGGTTTCTGAGTTTTGTATCTTCACATTCTTCAGTTGGTTCCTCAATGTCATCTTTCAGTTGATGTTCTTCCCTTCGAAAAACTTCGTCAAAGCATTGAACACTTCCTTAGGTGTCTTCAAGGATGTCACATAGGGGATGAGATGATCCTTAATGGAGTATGCAATGATTCTTTTGTCCTTGAACAAGTTCTTCCTATGGATATCCTTAGCCTCATCCCCCTCTAGTTCTAGAACTTCCTTACTGATATACTGATCCAAATCATTTTCTTCAAGGATCAGGGAGATCTTGTACTTCCAAGGAATCAAGCCTTCCATCTCGACATGTACACTTTCCCAGGGTCCGTCATGCCTGTAGAGACTTCTCTGAATGAATCTAGAGTTAGCAATGCACACTTTTGTGGGAATTATGTGGAAACTCAACTGGTTCTGGTGTACAATGGATATTAGATAGACTTCTTGTATGCCTGAATAGGCTCTGATACCACGTGAAATTATTTTTCCATCGATCTTCAAGCAATGATTGTAATTGAATTGTTGAATTATTATGCAGTGGAATGGAATGAATAACACACACTAAACAAAACAGATTTCATAGAAAACCGATAAGAATTGCTTAGTAAAATTACAGTATGAACTTCAGTAATTAATCCGGTAGTACAATTGTGTTACATAGGGAAGAATTCGAATCATGTGGATAGGATTCAAATTCACCAACTGTATTTGACTGCATGGCTAACTGGAAGTGTCTAAATTTCTATCAGATTTCACTAGGCTAACTCCAGATGTCTAATTCAGTCTCTCGATCAGTTACAATCAGTTAAACTAGTTGAAATGATGTGGTAGGTGAGAAGTAGCTGAGAATAGGCACCTTCCCACATGCAGCCATGCAAGACTAGCACGAACTGAACTGGAGGACATCTAACTGAATGTAACTGGAGCATAACCTGTCTTGACTAGTTACCAACTACCGACAACCGAAGGAGGTTGGTGGTGGCACTCCCAGTGGCTCCTAAATTGTAGGGATTGGTATAGGAGGCACACAAAATAATGCATGAAGGTGTAGTCAGTTGCATATAGCCTCTATCTGTGTTCCCCACACTCTAGTGACTGGTATATGTGGCCCCATTATCCCAAGTGGACCCAATGGTTCTAGTGGACTCAATAATAGCTAAATAAATCCTAAGTTAGGAAAATATAATTTAATAGACTAGTTTTGACAAGGGAGGATTATAAATCCTAACAGCAGGAAGTATTGATGACATGAAAAGCACTAGGGGAGTAGCATTCTACTTAGGAGATTGCTTGGTGTCATGGCTAATAAAGAAAAATCTTCCATTTCACTGTCTACAACAGAAGCCGAGTATATTGCTCTTGCATCATGTTGTACACAAGTCATTTGGATGAAGAAAACATTGGAAGATTTACTTGTAAAATATGAGGACCCCATTGTTATAGACTGTGACAATACAAGTGCTATAAACATATCCAAAAATCCTGTTATGCATTCTAAGACAAAATATATTCCAATCAAATATCATTTTTAAGAGAGTACGTGTCTCAAAAGTGGTCAAATTGAAGGATATTGATATGAAGGAACAAATTGCAGACATTTTTACTAAGCCACTACCCAAAGAAGAATTTGGGCATCTTAGACATAATTTGGGAGTTATCTCCTTACAGGGAAAAAAAGGAGAAAAGAAAACATGTCAGGGGGAGATATGTTGACAGGGGGAGCTGTTAGAAGGACGTCTTTGTCATTAATGTCAAAGGGGGAGAAAATTGAAAAATAAGAAATTGTTGCCATCAATGCCAAAGGGGGAGAATGTTGAATATGGTTATCATTGATGTCAAAGGAGCTCAGTAATGACAAAGGAATAAAATGATACTATTGATTAATAGTCCAAAGAGATTTGTGGAAGCCAAAAGAATACAGTTGGCCAAGCTACTAGCTTGTTAAAACTGCCAGAAGACAATTGCGGAAGTAATCGAAAAGCAGACCCGTAATCCGCAATCTGCAATTGTGGAAGAAGTGTTGCGGAAGACGAATTGCGGAAGTTGTTTCGAGAAAAATTCGAAAAGCAGATCTGCAATCCGCAATTGCTGAAAATTTGATTGCATCAAGGAGTGTTGCAGACACCACTTTGCAGAAAGATCGTTGCTGAAGGTAAATTGAGAAAAGACAATTATGTGAAAAGAAAAATGTGGAAAGTTCATTGTGGAAAGGCAATTGCGGAAGGTCATGAATGATAAATTAAACAGAGTTAAAAATAATAAATTGAGAGGTAATTTCGAATTGGTTTTTGTTTGTGAAAAGTCACGATGAAGATCCGTTACTGTTAGATGAAGAGATACATTTGAGGGTATATAAACAATGCTTTAAAATTTCAAATAGGTGTCCCTGTACTTCCTATTGAGATATCCATAGGTGTACAGAAGTCAGAGATCGACTTATCATATAAGGGTGGTTGGGAGGCGCCAGGGCATGCAACAAGCCTGCAAGGGTGTAGAAGCCTTCTTCCACTGGTAGCTTGTAAATAGGGTGTCGAAGCATCTTTTCAGTAGTAGGTGATAAATAAAGGGGTCGTAGAATCCTTTCAGTAGTTGGTGGTAAATAAGGTGTTGTAGCATGCTTGTCTGTAGGAGCAAGCAGAAACCATTTGTAAATATAATTTTGTAGAAATAGAAAGTGTTGGTGGTTTTCCCTATTAGGCTTCCACGATAATATTGTGTATTTTGTTTTTATTGTTGATTTAGTTTTAAAGTGATAAAAAGTTTAAATAGATTAATTAATATTGATTTAGCCCCCCTCTCAGTACTACTTGATATTCCAACAATGCTTGATTATTTTTCTAATAGTTGGCCCAGTCGTCATTATAATTAGTATAGAGTCGAAGGGAGTCGATGCATTTGGGATTGTAATGTGCAACACTCATGGGGTCAGCACCATCGTGTGTGACCAATCTACTAGTGCCAGCGCCTCACCTTCTCTCTCATCTGGTCGAATTCCCCTCGACTCAGGAAGGAATTTTGGCTACTCGATCATCTCACCTGGTTTCTTCATACTTCTCTTTCCACATAATGGACTTGCAATATCCTCAACTTATCTCATTGTTTGTATCCTTTTTCTCTTTCTATTTTTTGTACGTCTATCATTTGTTTGTAGGCGATTGGCCACTTATTTTGTCGAAGCGGACTTGACTTTTTGTAGGAATTCATTATTTTCTTCTCTCATCGACCAACATCCACGGGGACTTCACTTAGTGAACCTGTCACATAGCACGTGCGATCATGGGATATTAAAGAATACCCTTAATTTCCAGAGATATTGACCCAAAATCTTTTTGTTGAAACCCCCGCCCAATACCTAAAACCTCCTCCCCACCCATTTTTATACCTCAATCCTTATAAACCACCCCACCCACCCCCACCTTAAACCCCTAATACCCCCAATACCTATAATATATTGGTTCAAATTTTCATAATTTTAAAACCCACAATATGAACTAACGTGATAGGATATTGGTCAACAAGTGAAGCCCCTGTGCCAACATCATTCTTTTATTCAGGACACATGGTCAATGACCCCCCCATTTTCCACCCAACTCTATTATTTGATGATGGAGGGATCAACAATAGAATTCATTTACTCAGAAAATATTCCTTCTCATGCTTGTTAGCGAAGTGCTCCCAATCTTTTTGTTTTTTCTCCTAATTTGATGAAGCAGGTGTGTCCAATGGAGGTCATAGCTTGAATATATGACCAACTCCTTTTTCAAATAAGAATTTATATAGCACGCTTTGTATAGAACAAAATAAACTTCATGAATGTTGGTGTAAATTTTTTGTCTAACTTGGTCGACGGATGATCTTTCATATATAGCTTTCTCTTCATAGAAATCTTCACATATAGTCTAGCCACTCGTATAGATTCATTCTTCCTTCGTTATAAATCTTGTGCATTAAAATTCATTCATTCTAGGAATCCAATGTGGTCAGGAACAATCGTTGAGGAACTTCTTTATTTCTTGGCGAATGACTTCTAAAAATATTTCATGTGATTCAGGGAAAAATTCTCCTTTTCCTGTGCAATTGTTAGCTTGTTTTGTGTTGCATAATTTTGGATGTAATTTGTTATTTCTTGTCCCACCACTCTTGAATCTCTCATTCAATTAACATCTATGCATGCTTCTCCTTGTAGCATATTTATTTACTATCAAGAACAAATCCAATGCTGTAGTCTAAGGATTTGTATACGTTACCAGTAGTACATTGTATATACATATAAGAGATCACATGATTATACAAGATATAACATAAGAGAGTAAATGGGAAGGGAAAAACAAGTCTTTGTATTAACAAATGCAAAATACTGTACAATAGATGTCTTTGTATCTATGGCTCATCACCCTATATATGTATGTATGTATGTATGTATAATGTTTATGTATATACATACATATGTGTGTGTGTGTGTTTTACAAGTAGTTATCTGGTTATAACTGATAGTTCGGTCGGCTAACCGAACAAATGGACCGACCCGATGATGGTTGGGTGGAGGACCCAGTTAGCCAACCGACTAGGCTTGTCCAATAGTATGTACTCTTTGGCATATATATTTACGATTGTTTTCTCAAATATGTTCATATATAGGTTTTAATTTAAGGTTTTATGTTTGTATCTAACTCTATATGTAATTGTGGTTTATATAATTTCTAATTTTTTTTTTTAAGCCTCGCATCCACGAAGTTTCGAACTAGTGACCTTACGCAAGGAGTGCCTTAATAGTACACCCATACACCGTCTATTCTACACCCCATAGGCTAATTTTCATTTTTATTTACTTTTTCTTTAATTTTAATTTATTAAAAACATTAAATATTCTTATCGTTTAAAAAAAAATTAAATTAAAAAATTAAATAACAAAAACAAAATTATATAGAAACCATAAACTCTAAATTATTTGGATAAATAAGACTTTGTTTATTATTTATGAAATAAAATTTAAACCTTGACTAGTTACACCGACATTCTTCCTTTATCTATTTATCAACTATTAGTTATTTTTTATATTCATTTTCTTTTTTATCTCACATTCTTCTAGTTATCTGCCATGAACTATTGGTTATCCATTCATCGGCTATGAGTTATCCATTTATTAACTATGAGTTTTTATTTTTATTTTTATTTATCTCAAATTGTTCTAGTTATCTTCCATAAACTGTTGGTTATCCATTCATCAGCTATGAGTTATGCATGCATTGCCAGCTGTTATCCATTAAGCCAACTATTAGTTATTTTCTATATTCCTTTTTTTATAATTATATTTCGAATTTTGACTGACTTCAATAAAATCAATCTCGACGGTACACTTGTCTCATCCTTGTCTGTAGATGAAAAAGCATAGGCCGTAGTTCACCCCAAATCTCAAATAAAAACGTCGATCAATGTAACTAAAAAAATTGTAAGATTATTGTAATTGATTTTTATAAATAATTTGAAAATAATTATAATTTTATTTTTTTATTTTTTTATATAACAATAGGTTAAATATCAGATGATTTGTATCATTTTTGAATTTTTTGTTTGTCAAAATCTAGTTAAAATGGTTATAATTTTATAATCCCAATCCCAATCTCTAGAAGTAATTAAGAGATATTGAACCTTTTTTTCAATCAAAATTTCATTTCTAATCATAAAAATTCTGTTTTTAACAAAAATAACACTATATTCTGACAAAATATTACTTACCCATACAAATCCTTTACTGATTAGCTTACTCCTTACATATATAATCAACTATATATATATAAGTCATTATAAATATATAAATTATAATTTTAAAGATTTGAATCAATTTTTTAATGTTACATTAATATTATTGCGCCGAGAGGCGCTCTACAGCCCAGTATGGGGGAGATCTTGTAACGTTATGTAACGTTGTAACGTTACGTAACGTTGTAACGTTACGTAACGTTGTAATGTTATGTAACCTTCCAAAATAAATGTCGGCCACAAAAACAATCTAATATGGGTGAGATGTTGTAATGTTCCTACCTAACAAAATAATAAAAAATAAATAAAATATTTAATTATCTGCCATAAAAAAATGTCCGTGAGAAAAACAACACAATATAGGGGAGATGTTGTAATGTTTCTACTTAACAAAATAATAAAAAAAATAAAAAAAAAATAAATTGAATTATCCACAAAAAAAATGTTGGTCATGCACATGGTTTTAAAACCATGTGTAAGGCCTCTTAAAAACCCTCTTATATCAAGGAAAATTTTAAGGGTGAAAATTAGTCTATGATTAATTTTTGCGTCGAGAGGCGTTTTACAGCCTGGTATGGGGGAGATCTTGTAACGTTCCTCTTGTAAATGTCGGTTATAAATAATATTGTCAATTATGATGGAGATGTTGTAACATTTCTCGAGTATGAGGGAGATGTTGTAACGTTACTTTTTACTTGCCGATTATGATGTTGATATTGTAACGTTACTTTTTACTTCTAAAAAGTAAAAAGTAATAAATATATTTTGTTGGACATTAATTAAAATTAAAATGATTTGTGACCCTCAAGTGGTATTTTGTTACTAACAAAATAATAAGGAATAAAAATTTTAATTATCGGCCATAATAAATGTCGGCCACAAAAACAACCTAATATGGGGGAGATGTTGTAATGTTCCTACCTAACAAAAATTACAAAATTAAAAGTTTAATTATCCGCAAAAAAAAAATGTCGAACAGAAAAATAACACAATATGGGGGAGATGTTGTAATGTTTCTACCTAACAAAATAATAAAAAATAAAAAAATTGAATTATCTGCAAAAAAAATGTTGGCCTTGCACATGGTTTTAAAACCATGTGCAAGGCCTCCTAAACAACCCATGGTTTTAATGTACATGGTTTAGGAGGGCCTTGCAAATGGTTTTAAGACCACGCGCAAGGCCTCCTAAACAACCCATTGTTTTAATAATAATAATAATAATAATAATCTATTTTTAAGGTCACTGCTAAGCGAGACACCAATTTGGTGTATGAGAACCCCTTGTTTGTGGGACAAGAGACCCCCCTATGCGCAGTGATTTAACTGCTAAAGTCTACATAGGTGTACATACACTACCCCCCTCTGGATTTGAACCTGTGACCTCCTAAGAAGAAACACATGCTCTTAACCATTAGGCCCACTCATGCTGGGCCTAAGACCATGGTTTTAATACCATGTGCAAGACCTCCTAAACAACCCATGGTTTTAGGAGGGCCTTGCATATGGTTTTAAAGCCATGTATGGGGAAGATGTTGTAATGTTCGTTCTTAACAAAATACAAAATAGTAAGAAATATTATATGTCGGCCACAAATAATATTAAATTTTAATAATAAAAATAGTATATGTCGATCTTAAATAAAAGATGTGTCTTTTGGTTTGAATCAAATCAATGGCTATATATAGGACACACCAAAGCTGATAGTTCATTGAGTGTAATACTTAAGAAGAGGTTTGTACCTCGAGAGATTTGATCTATCTTGGCGCTTGATAGAGCCTAGGTTTTAGATCTATGCTGGTTTATTTTTTTTCAAAAAAAAATCGTCATTTACATTTTTTCTAAATTGATTTGCCCAAATTTTATGGGATAATATGTTTTTATTCTAAAAATCGCCAAAATTGTCCAGAAAAATTATAAAACCCTTAAGTTTGTTTAATAAAATTCTCGCCTTCCATGTTATGGTTGGAAATTTAAGAATTAGCAACATTAGCCAAGATTTCTACACTTTGAGAAAAACTATGGATCCTTAAAATTTTCCATATTATAATTTAGATTACTTTATGATAAACAAGGTAGGCAAAAAATTGTTTTTCTAAGATGGAGGTATAAAGTTTAAATTTCTCATTAAATTGATGATGATAATGATATTGATGGTTATTAACATTTATTTAGGACAACTTTCGGAATTTCTTAGTTTTCTTTAAAATTTTAGTTTTGTGCTCGAAAAGCTTTAAAAGAAGGATTCCTAAGTAACCATACTTGTGATGAGTTAAAAGGTTAGGATGGTCAATATTGTAGCAAATATTTTTAAATTACGATTTAATGTGGTTGTACCAAGACATTCAAAGAGAACATGATTTTCACCTTCAACCCTTTAAGTGACCCCAAAATACAAATTCTTTCATCCAATGATGTTTTAGGAACCGCCCAATGTCATGTTTCACTATGTTTCACTATGGATCTCATGAGATATGTTCTTATTTTAGCAATGTTCATTTTCTTCTAGGCACTAGTTAAAATAGACATATACTTTCATCGTCTCCTTATAGTGTATTAATTTTCTCTTATCCTCTAATTATTTCTTGCACCATAACTTCTCCTTAAATTTCGATGTTATAATATTTTAAATATTATTAGTATTTTACAAAGTTACCTCTTTTTGTACTCCCTGATGATTTAGTAAAGACTTGGCATCTTTATGGCAACCTCGCTTAAGTCGCAAGATGTTTTATATGGAGTTTGAAAAAACCTTAATATGCATATTGTCTCCCATGTTGTTTATCTTCAACGCAACTCTACTTGAATTATTATATTCTCTGTGTAATCATGGTCTATAAATAATATCTCGTTCTTGTACATTAGATACCTAGTCATATCCATGTTTTAAATGGGGTACATAATTGTTTCTAAGAGGAGGATATAAGGAATATTGCCTTAAGTTTTGATATTAAGTTATAAAACACTTTTGGATTTGCTCTATCCTTCTCCATAATTCTCCAGAGATGTTCTAGCCCTAAACTTCACACCTATATAAGAAAACAAGAGTGATGAGAATCTCAAAAAGGAATTTCTTATCCCAAAACCAAAGATTCATCAATTTACAACTATCTTCAGATCCATAAAATATTTCCACTTTGAAATTATGTTTTTCTCAATTCTCTAGTTCCATTTAATCTTGTGATGAAGATCGATTATGAGATATGTATATGAATTCACTTCCTCAAATGTGTTGTTGTCATACATGAAATTTCCAAAAGTTATATTTTTTGGATTTGAATATCAAAACCTTCATTTTTTTAGGGTTAACAATCATATCTCTACGAGAGAAAAATTCCTTGATATTTTTTAGTTGTTTATTGAGATCAGATAGAATCTTCATTGTAAGAACATTATCATCAACATAAGGAAGAATGATGATGACTATACCAAATAGAGATGCTCCAACACAACCTGCTTCTTCCAAACAAACTCTAACTTGTCAATTTGTTGGGCCCATGAAATGCCCTCTTTTTTCCTCTCTACATACCTTGTTTTGATTGTATTTTAGCCTAATTCCTAAGACCTCCTTGCTATTAATTCTTCCATGATCCAATTTTTGACTTAAGGTACAACCTTTGGTCATCATGTTGTCTTAATTTGTAAATTGATCATTTAATTTGGCCATGTGATTATGTTTTTCTTACTAATCGAACAAATTAAGGATCTTGTTAAAAACATGGCAGAAGTAGGATGATCGAGGATTAAATGTATCATGTTGTTACTCGTCCAAGAAGTGTTGTTGATACTCATATTTCAGGATTTGGTTGTCTCTTTTCTTACAATTAAGAATTTGGTCTTCGACTGATGCTTAAGTGTGGATCTTCACAGTGTCAGCATGACAACAAATTGTTGTTTGATATTTTGGAGTATCGAATCCCGCATTATTGTATTGTATTGTCTATTTTTGAAAGGGAAGTTGTAACAATATTAATAGTGAGTAACAATATAGAATGTAAAATTGAATGAACAACCTTGAGAATCTCTAATTATAAGGTGTTCAACTTAGGAAGTTGTTACTCGAGGAATCATATAAAAGAATGTACTCTTTGACCCGCGAGGGTTAGACAATTTTAGGAGGGCTAAGACTTGGAGGAAGAAAGAGTGTTAATCTATAACACTATTGTAACTAGTATTGTTTCCTTTAATATTAAGCAATTCTCTTTTGATCCTTTGACTTCCTAAGTGTCTGTCGCAACACTGGTTAGAGGACAAAGGCCCTCCTTTACTGACCAGGAGTTGCATGTGTGGTTTGTTAATTTCTAGTGTTGATTTTATTGACTAATTGATCATGTTGTTTAGTTATTGTTGTCACTCGATTTGGATTGTTATTTACTTATTGTTTACAGGAGGTTTAACTAATATTGTTGCTACTTAAATGGATTCATGATTGACCTACTTAAAAAAGTTAGTTCTTGGCGCTAATAAATCTACTTTAGATTGTTAATTTAAGACTTTTTGATTTCATTTAGTTTGTTGTTATTCCTTTGTGTCAGTTGGTTAATTGTAGATTATGAAATTTTATTATTGTTTTGGGAATGAAGGATTAATTTAGGATTTGGAATGGAGTTTTGTGGATGAAATTTGAATTGTTAGATTACATTTTACTTCAGCAGAATTTCCTTAGTTGATTAAGAACAAGGATTGGTGTGTTGTTATTTGTCTTCACTAGAGTAAGAGTTTTGTGGTTGATCATTATACCTTCAGAGTTTATCCTTATTTGAATTTATGCTACTTCATCTCATTATCTACATTGCAATTAAAATTTATTTTACAACATTATGGGAAGAATTGTACCTGCATATACTTTGCATGTAGCCTTGAAAGTTGTATGCACCCTGATCCATAATTAATGTGTGTGCTGGATTGGTTTTAATTAATAGAATTTATTTAGCCCAACATTTTGGCGTCGTTGTCGGGGAGTTTACAAAGGTACGATTTTATTGCTTATGCTACTTTTTGTTTTTGTTGTAGATGCATCACCTTCAGCTCTATTGAGGCATGAGACTTAAAGATGAGAGGTAAGAACCTATGCATGTATCACCGATTCCTTGTATGGAGATCATCCGTGGTAGATTCGTGTCTCACTCGAACTAAATTTTTCTTTGTTTTTTTTTTAATATGAGTGAAGTAGCACATAAGATGAATGAATAGGTCAAATCCCAACCGCATGTCATCCTAACATTCTTTTAGCGCACTGGGCTAGCTCAAGTGGTTGAGTGTTGTAGGTTGTGAGCAAAACGTCTCGGGGTCAAATACCCAGGTGGCTATAGATTGTTATATAAGGGCCTCACTTGATGTCCCCATCAAGTTAACTCCGTAATCAGAGCAAAAGGGGTGAGGCCCCTTCGGGTGGGCCCCATGCGATTTCTTCTCGTAGAAATAACAGCCCCATTGAGGGGTTTGGGAACCACATTTGAAAAGATGGATGAATAGAGGAACAAATCCTAGAGGTATAGGTAGAGGGGAACATAAGGACCAGAGGAGAAAGACACATATCTAATAAATAATTGAGAAGGAAGAATCGGAAGCAACATCATGCCATGCATTTAAGTAGCATTTCGAGCAGGACCAAGTCGTAGGAACTCTTCACAACAAAGGTATGCTGCAACTATAGAAGGTGAATTACATGATCTTTCAAAACAATAGAGTGAAATAGTGGAGCCAAGTCCATAAAAGGGTCACCTTCACCTGATAAAATAGAAGAATATGTTCCCACTTCGATAGAACCAGGATATCATATACTCATAGAAGGGTAAGGGGAGACATATGGAATTGCAATTGAACATCATATTCCAACCATTCATGAATCTACTCCCCTAGATTAGGGAAATGATGTCAAGGCCTTTGTACTAAAGAGGCAAAAATATCTTCTAATCCCATGGGTTCCTATTGATTTCAGGATTCCCAAGGGATATTGGGAGTTGTGGGAGGATACAAACCTAAGAAAAATGGATGTTGCTACAACTGCTATGGAATTTCCAATTGGTGATACTCCAAAGTTGGAACCAATGAATCCCATTTTGTTGTATTTCCTCTAGATTTTTCATGGGATGATTACAAAGGACCTAGACACATTTTTGTTGGAGTTTGACATGCTGTGCAAAACCTACGATTACAATAGTGATCTGAAAAATCTCAAATTATTTCCTGCTACCCTCAAGGGGGAAGCCCTGTGATGGGTTATGGGCTTGGGTGGCGGATCTATTACAACATGGAACAAGATGAAGAACACATTTCTCATGAAATATCAAGAGTATTGCAGGTCTCGAGATCTCATAGAGTAAATATTTTAGATGAATAAGAAAGAAGATGTGAATTTGTAGGAATATATAGAGTGTTTCTAGTATAACCTAGAGAGGCCTCCCATTCTACACTGGAAAATGAAGTCTTGAAGATGATATTGGTCTAAGGCATGCAGGATGAGTGGCTTGATATGTTAAACATAATGGGAAATGGATACATCTCTAAGAAATCTATGAGACTATTTGTGACCGACGTAGGATATGTTCCCAAGGATATTCTAGGAACCATACGGGAACTAGAGATCTTCCCACTAGGCTGACGAGGCCAGTTAACAGCAGGGTGACCAGAATGGAGATAAGAACCTTACTGAAATAATTCAAAACAAACATCCTTGAAAACTTTCCTTCCCATCTTGATTTGTTCCAAGCAAAATAAAGGCAATTTTAGGAGGATAAAGTATTTGGTGTCTTTTTTCCATGATGTAAACATAATCATATGGCATAGGAATGTCCACTTAAGGTTGTGGAATTATGTGTAGTATGTGATAAGGACCACCCGATGAAATCACGTCCTTTACTTCCATGTCTAAAAGCAGCATGCCTAAGCACCAACGAGGAAAGTGACCCTGCATATTTTTGGGGTAGAAGAAATCATGGCAAAACTGACCCCCGGGTATGAATCAAGGCCCATTATTTTTCAGTAATTGGAAGAATCACTATATGCCTCAATTTTCACAGGGTCAATACATACCACAACACTCACAATTTCATTCTCAAAAATGGAAAAACCTAAAACCTTCTCAATTTCCATCTCCTTGGGTATCATGCCACAACAACCTGCTTAGAATTCAGTCTGGTCTCAAAGATAGCGAAACCCTCATTTCCCTACATAACAATACCCTGGATTACGACCATGATCACATCAACAAGTATCACCAATAATTCCCACTCAACACTAGATACAATTCCCAACAAGCATGCCTATGAACAACCAAATGAATACCCCAACAATTTCTCCCCAATTTCCTTGCAAGAGAATCCCAACCCTAATAATAAGGTGGTTCAACAAGTTGAAACTCCCATTTTTCCATCTTATAACCTTGTCTTTTTTGGGTGTAACGACGTTCACTTAAGGTATGGTCCAATAATTCAATCTAAAAACTCACCTATAATAACAAAGGAATAACCTTCGTCCTTTAATGCAGAGAATCAACAAGAAGAGAATACAAATGCTTATCTAGCTATAATCCCAAAAGTAACGGAAATTGTTACTCAACCCTACATTATTACTCCATATTTTAATCTCCTTGAAGAACTTCATAATATTCATATTACATTATTGATGTTATAGTCCATCCGTGATGTGTGAATTTATGTGAAATAGTTAGAGAATTGTGCCTTAGGAAATAGGGTAGGAAGCCCAAACATCCTCCTCCCATTCACGTTTAAGGGAAATTATCTAACCTAATTTTAGGAAAAGTTACACCCACTAAGTATGAGGATTCTAGGAATCCAATTGTTATTGTTCAGATTCAAGGAATTTTTTTTCCTAATACTCTGGTAGAACTTGGTGCAGCCATTAATATTATGACAAAGGAGGTATGGGATGCTCCGGACCTTCAAGAATTAAAACCAACCTCCACTGTGTTGGAGCTGGCTGATAGATAAACTATTAAACCAAAAGGGATAATAGAGGATGTGAGGATCTTGGAAATACCCAACTTATTTTCTTGTCCTATATACTAAGTTTCGTTTGGAAGGCCATCCGTTGATTTTGGGATGGCCATGGTTAGCCACAACTAATGCTTATATCGATTGCAGGTCAGGAAATATCACTATCTCCCATGGGGACCTTAAGAAAAACTTAATTATCTACCCTCCAACAATGCATAATACAACTCATGAGAATGCTATTTGGGCTGATTTTGAAATTGAAAATGAAAGTATCTGACATGTACTCGCCATTAATAAAGCTCTGATTTTTAAGGATGAAATAGAGGATGATGTTATCTCGAGTTTTATCAGTAACCCACCCTTTACCTCCCACCCTGCATACCCATTATTAGAGAATATAATGACCAATGACAAAAAAAAAATCCTACACATGAATATGAAGATGAAGAATGAATTCCAACCAAAGTAGTCCATGACATCGTACCAGTTGAAATCGAGCCTAGAAAAACATTGAATGTAAATCCCAATCTGATCCCATTGCATAAATATCGATTGCTACAAGTTTTAAAATTTGGAAAAAACATCTTTTACATGGGATTATAGGGATATGAAGGGCATACACCCTAATCTCTGTGCTCATGACATTTATATCAAGAAATATTGTGTTCCTTACAGAGAACCTCAAAGAAGGATGAACCCTGCATTGCGAGACATTGTTAAAGAGGAACTCCAGAGACTGTTGAATGTTAATTTCATCTATCCTATATTCGACAACGAATGTGCGTCTCCTCTTGTTGTTGTCCCAAATAAAAATGGAAAATGGTGTATTTGTGTTGATTACAGAATTTCTCAAGGCCACACATAAAGACTATTTCCCATTGCCTTTTATTGATCAAGCAATTTACACTCTTTCAAGGAATAAATAATTTTTCCTTCCTCGACAATTTCAATGGTTATAACTAAATTCAAATAGCCCCTAAAGATCAAGACAAAACCACTTTCACCTGTCCTTGGGGTACATTTGCATAATGATTCCGCCCTTTTGGACTGCGTAATGCACCTGCTACCTTTCAAAGGGACGTTTTGGAATTTTTTCTAATTTGGTTAATGACAGTGTTGAAATTTTTATGGATTATTTTACGCCATATGGTATTATGTTTGAAGAACTTTATATAATTTTGAAAAGTTACTTAAATGCTGCAAATAGGTAAATATTTCATTAAGTACAAAGAAGTGCCAAAAGGTATTGTTTTGGGACATTTTCTTTCAGCTGCAGGCATCCATGTTGATCCAATAAAGGTAAAGGCAATACTTGACATGCCTCTACCCAAAACACAGAATGAGGTACATAACTTTTTAACAAAAAATGGTTATTATTGTCGGTTCATAGAAAATTATTCCATAACTTCCTATCCTTTGTTTACTTTGCTGATGAAAGATGCAAACTTTTCTTGGATTGATAAATGTGATATAGCTTTTGGGAAATTGAAAAAAATGTTATCCATAGAACCCATATTACAAGGACCCGATTAGAGGTTGCCTTTTCACATTGCTTCAGATGCGTCTGACAAAGTTGTGGAGGAGGTTTTGGGCCAACAAGAAGACAAGAAACCATACACTGTTTAGTATGCTAGTAAGAATTTAACTCCGACATAACAAAACTACACCGTAAAAAAAAGGGAGTTATTGCAGTGGTTTTATCAGTGAACAAGTTTTGACATTATTTCACTAGCTATCAAACACATGTTCATATAGACCATTCATCGATCATGTATCTTTCTAATAAACATGTCACTAATGCACAAATTACCAGATGGTTGTTACTCCTTCAAGGGTTTGATATCACGATTATTCATAAACTTGGTAAGGAAAATGTAGTAGAATATTTTTTTTCTAGGTTTGTTACAATCATGGATAGCTCTCATATAGAAAATGATTTTCCTAGTGAACATCTATTTTTTGTTTCTATTGTTACCCCTTGGTACGTAGATATTGCTAACTTTCTTTCTGTAGGAAAATTACCTAGTGACCTCTACTAAAAAAAGAAAAGAAAGATTATTCAACATTGTTCACAATACTCTTGGGTATATGGTTATCTCTTTTATACATAAGTTGATCAAATCATTATAAGGTGTGTTAGGGAGGATGAAATCCCTGATATCTTGAAGGATTGTCATGATGAACCATTGGGGGGGTTTTTTCTAATAGGAGAACATGCCATAAAATATTGCACATGGGTTATTATTAGCCCACAATATTAAGAGATGTGAAGGAATATGTGCAAAAGAGTGATAGTTGCCAAAGAATGTGGCATCCAATTCAATTAGATGAAATGTCGTTGCAAGATTAGGTAGTCATAGAACCATTTGAGAAATGGGCCCTGGACTTCATAGGTCAAATTAACCCCCATCTAAGCATAAGTCATACATTATGGTTTGTAGAACTTATGTCAAAGGCTATGTCAAAGGCTAAAGAACCATCAATCATGGATTTTTTATTTGAAGAGATTTTTCTTCGTTATGGAATTCCTAGAGAGGTTTTCATTGATGGAGGGAAACAATTTATAGGAAACAAAATAAAAGCAATGTTGTCAAAATACAAGATCTAGCACCGTGTCACTTCACCATACCATCCATAAGCCAATGGGAAAGTGGAAAGCAGAAACAAAGTATTGGAGAATATATTAACAAAAATAGTGGCCAATTATTTAAGAGACTGGGCCAAAAGATTACCAGAAGCTCTTTGGGAATACAGAACAACTTGGTGCAACACTATGGGGTTTTCTCCATTCGAATTGGTATATGGTAAGTGCCCAATTTTATGAATTGAATTTGAAATTTAAATACTAAGAATAGTTGTGGAAGTTGGATTGGATTTGACAAAAGTTTAGAATCATAAGTTGAAGCACCTTAATGAGTTAGTTGAATTACGATTAAAAGCACTACAACACACATATATTATTCAAAAGTAGCATACTAAATGGCATGACAAGCTCATCACGAAAAAGGTATTTCATCCTGGAGATTGGGCTCTTCTATATGATTCTATATTTAAATATTTCAAGGGTAAACTCCGAACATGGTGGCTAGGTCCTTATGAATTTGGAACAATATTAAAAAATTGAACTATTCGACTTGTGACCGAGATGAAGACCGGATTATGCTTCTTGCAAATGGAAACCTACTATGGTTATATCATAAACCATCTTCAAAGGATTATTTAGTTCAACAAATTTCCTCTACTCCTCATTTGTAGGTGTTGCTGAAGGAAGAACATCCCTATGCATCCACATGATCCAAAAATAATAATAATAGTAATTTCTAGTTGTGAAAACCCCATTTGGGGTGCATCTAGATGAGCACCAATTGAAAATTAGTTCTCTAGAGGCTAGTGCTTGAGACAAAAAAGAAGAACAAATAATAATCTAGTTGTGAAAACTTCATTTGGAGCACAACTAGACAAGTATCAACTAAATACTGCAATTTTGTAGTGGTTGTTACTTGAAAAACAAATTCTCAAATTCCTAATAAATTTGTATTCCATTAATAAAATCTTATTTCTATGTTAATTAGCAATTTCGTTGCCATATTTGTTAAAATTCTGCTTATTTCATTACTCTTGTTACTCCCTTCTTGTTGTTACTCATTCGTTGTTGTAACTGCTTCCTGTTGTTATTTTCTATAGTAATTAATAGTTCACCACGATCAAATGATTCAAAAATTTTAGCATATGCAAAATTACAGTGACGACATCTTCTTAAAAAGCACGTGCAAAATTCGAGTCGCAACGATCTTCCTAGCAATACAACACTCATTCTCCATATTTAGCGGCATCACTAGTTTAGCAGTAATAGCATAATACATTTTCTTCAACCACCACCAAACACAACCATCGCACGACAATCAAATCAACATGTTGATGCCATCTCATGGACATCACTTTTATCGGTAAGGTCCCACCAATGTTATGTCATCAAATAACATTATTACTTTGCACTCAACAATTGGTAGGTAATTCAATTATGGGCCACTTTAAATGTTTAAATTTTTTCTTAATTCGATATGGTATATCATAGGCTGAAACCTCTATAGTACAACTTGGACGTGGACATCCAAATGGTTAAGTTGGTGGGGGGGTGCACCATTTCTAAAATCACCATCTCACACAAAAATTAACAGTTTTAAAACCTTACATAGATAGAAAATTACCTAATTTGGAATTAAAGTACCACCACCTTTTCCTACCCTTGTATGCAACCATAAAATATTTAAAGTAACAACCTACTAACTCTCTAGAAATGGTAATAGATAAAAAAAAAGGTATGGTGGGTATTGCAGTACGTCATGAGCCTGAAATTATTGAGCAATTACAACTGAGAAGGGAGGTTTATCAGTTATTCCAGGATAAAGGCTGGGCGATATGCTTTGAAATACTAAAGGGGTTCAATGAGGAGATTATGTTGGAATTCTCCAGCAGTTTGCATGAAGGAAAACCCATAGTGAGCAACATCAAATTTCCTATCACTAAGGAAATTATAGCCAGGGTTAAGGAATTACCTCAAATTGGAGAAAGGTGGTTTATAACGAGAAAAATATCCACAGAACATGCAACAAAAGATTTTTTCAAAGACAATGAAGTGTTGCAGTGACAGGGGAAAGGTCATTAGTGAGATTCACTGCCTGAAATCTTGAGGGAGGTAGAGATGTATCTAGAAGTACCCGACCTGCGAAGAGATATTTCAAGTAATTTTCGCTTATCATCTTAATTTTCTCAGTCATATTAGGCATGGAGAATGGTTGAATATCCCTTATTTCCTTCTAGATTCATTGATTTAATGGTAAAAGTTGCAAGGGGTGCAAAACACCCTCTGGTTGCATTGACACACCATGGATAGGTCAAACTCCTAATCCTCGATGCTCTGTAGGATATACAATAATACTAGGATCAATTATTGAATCCCTTCATTGGATGAAGATGAATCTTAGGAGGATGAGGAAAAAGATGAATATATGGAAGATGAGAATGAGGATGAGTCTTTGGAGGTTGGGGAAGCTAAACAACAATAAGATGCTAATGCATAGGAAACCAAAAAAGTAATGAATAAAACTAGCATCAGGAAGGTGATGAGCGAGAGAAACAACAAAATAAGGAACCATACCATAGAGAAAATGGACCAGAAGGATTAGAAGAAGAAATTCAACGGTTGGAAGAGAACTGGGTAAACCAAGAAGATGACCTAGAGGAGGAAAGTAACATAGAAATAATTGAGTTGAATCCCTAGAAGTAACATAGGGAAAAAATAGGGTTGCATATTTTGTAGCTTTCCTTCCGAGGTGGAGGATGAGGTTGACAGGATTGGAACATATTAATATCGAACCAAGTGTTCTTACCCCATAGTTGTCACATAAGAATGAGTTGTGGGAATGGAGGAAGATCATGGGTCAGTCATGTCGGAAATGATGGAAGAAATGACTTTGGAAGATACCATGCCCGCTCCACAAGAACTAGGAAAGGGTACCTAGGATGAATTAAGCATGGCCCAACAAGATGAAGAAGATCCTCCAATTGAATATCCTATTCCAATAGTAGTAGTATTTGACTTTTCAGAGGATGCGATGGAATCAATTTGGGGGTTTTCTCCACCAACAATTGTGGAAGAGGAAATTCCAGTTACACAAGAACCTAGAAGGGTCAAAGAAGAGGAAATTCTAGTTAACTAAACAAGAGCACAACAACGCCAAATAAGAGGTACTACCAGCTACAAAAGAACCTGGTGGGACTGGAAAATAGAATGAGAACTCTCGTAAGCCTGCAGTAACAACACCTGAGATGACCAAGGTTTGCAATGTGAAACATGATCTAGGTTAAAAAGGAGATGGAGATGTTCATGATCCTGCATTAACAATACTTGGACCATCTAGGGTTTGTACAGTAAAATAAGATTCAGGTGATAAGGGGAAGAAGAAAAAGACTCCCTCTTTGGTTGATAAAGTGGAAATATTAAAGAGGGAAAATAGAAGATTGAGAAAAGAGGTTCATGAATTAAGAAATTGGCTCAAAATACCTAGTTGAGCCCTAGGATTGGAAGACCTTGCTAATGCAGTACAACTAATGGAAGATATGGAACAAACTACTCAAGGGGATCAGATCAGAGAACCTTCCTCTGAGGTAGCTCAAACTGTAGAAAGAAGGGAGCATTCCACTCAAGCAAAGCAACATCAAGAAATTCACTTGGATTGAAGGAGGAATAGAAGAGAGAAGTACACTGAAACCAAGCAGTCTCCTGAAATTAATTATGTGGGAAGAAAGGAGGAGTCCACGCAAACATATTTACCTTACTCTATAATGTTACAGGTTGAAAGAGATAAGTGGAAGGCTATAGATGAATCCCTGCAGGAGGGTGTAGTTCCTTTATGGGAGAATAAACAAATATTGCAGACAACATAAAGATAAAAATGTGAAGAAATCACTCCATATATAGAGAAAAACAAAAGGAATGGAAAGAAGACAAGAGGAAATTGAATATCACTAAGAAGGAGAGTAAAAAGTTATAGGAAGAAAAGAAGAGCATAAATACACTTGTTTTTGAGCTGCTAGGTTGCAGAGCACCCTCCCCTATGTATGCAATTTCTTTAAAAGAACAATTCCTTCTCTTTCAGTTGGAAGCATTGGTATAAGGTAACAAGACCCAGATTTTAAATGAAGAAGAATTTTGGAGGGTCTTTATACAATTAGATGTACTTACACAACATTGTTTATGTGAATTTTATTCTTCCTACAGAAAGGGACTGTAACCATGTGCCTCTCATTGAAGATATCCAATTGAGGGATTTCATGTTTTATATGATCAATAATCTCAAATGGAACACAACCCATGAAACTTATGAAAGGAATCGGGTTGCATGTGAGTTATTTATTAGAGGAAAACCACTTAATGCAAGAGAATGCATTTTAACTCAAGCACCATTCTGGAGACATCCTGCTGCAGTTGAAAAGGTTGTTTTGACTCAGAGGGAAATTTTGGCTCATTGTGTCTAGTGCATTAATGATATTTCTATAGATTCCTTGAGAAATGGTAAGAATATGAGGAACTCATCCCCCGTGGAAGTAAGGAAAAGGGAACCTTTTGGATTCCCCAATTTCAATAGGGCAATGTATAGGTTGAATACACACATCGAGTGTATCCAATAGAAATCTAAAAGATGGATTAGGATGAAGTTTCACTTTCCTCTTATATGGATTCCTGGAGAAAGACACAAACATATGTATGATGTGACTTTATCATAATAGATATGGGGACTGGAAATGAGGATCATTAGAGAGAATTTGAGGTCAAAAATGGGCCTCAAAAGGACCAAAATGTACTATAAAAATCAACCAATTACATTCTAGTAGATGACATCATCCCCC
>LPNX011004072.1:943632-1028483 GCA_001517045.1 Pseudotsuga menziesii
AGGAGGGTTTAGGTTTTCTAAGGAGAAAACATATGATGCATATTCACTCAACTCCTTGCATGCATCTCATGCTGTAGATAATCACAATATCAATCATGATGCATTAATGCATGGATTAGGTTAAGTTGGGGGATATGTTGAGCCCATGAAATACCCTCTTTTTTCGTCTCTATATACATTGTTTTGATTGTAGTTGAGCATAATTCCTGATTCCTCCTTGCTATTAATTCTTCCATGATCCGAGTTTTGACTTAAGGTACATCCTTTGGTCATCATATTGTCTTAAGTTGTAAATTAACCATTTAATTTGGCCTCGTTCTTATGATTTTCTTACTAATCAATAAAATTAAGGATCTCGTGAAAAAAGGGTAGATGCAAGATGATCGCGGATTAAATGTCTCAAGTTGTTATTGTTCTAAGAAGCATTATTCATACTCATATTTCAGGATTCGGTTGTCTCTTTTCTCGCACTTAATCATTTGGTCTTTTACCGATGCTTAAGTGATGATGTTCACAACTTCAACATGACAACCAAATTTTGTTTGATATTTTGGAGTATCAGTTCCCACATTATTGTTGTCATGTTCCCATTTTGACAGCACCATGAAGTAGATCAAACCCCATGGATCTTAGTGACAGATTGAATTAAATAATTATTGAGGGGTTAAGATGAGGCGATTAATCAATTAGGAGTGTGCATTTAAATTTATCCATAGTTTCTACCCACTTGGAATAAATAATTATGGAGCATTTAATATTATTGGTGCAATTAATATTTTTATTTGTTATGCTGAGTAAATGGAGAAATTGGCCCACCAATTCGAATTAGTGGATAAGGTTGGAGGAATTACTTAGGATAGAAGTCAAGTAAGCACTAGAGTCCAAAAAAGATGCCAAAAATGAGAAAAGAGGAATATTTCAGGAAAAGCAGTGTAAATCCAAAAAGTAGGATAAAACAGGAAAATCAAGAAAGTATGAAAAGCAGGAAAGTTCAGAAAAGAAGGAAAGTCAGAAAAAGAGGAAAAGGAAGGAAAGCCAAAGCAAAGCAAAGCAAGGAACGTATGTCCACTCATGGGTGACCTAATCTCACAGGTCACCAAGCCAAGTAACTTGCTCAAAAGGTCAACATTAATTCTATAAAAGAAGTATTCCAACTCCCTTTCACATCTTTTTCTAGTTTGAGAAATTTTATGAATGCATTTGTGCATTTGAGAATTGGGAGATGTACCCCTAGTCAAGCATGGGAGATGTGCCTCAGATTTCTGTGAGAGAATAATGGAATTAATCCATTGTCATTGATTTTATTTTCAGGTCATGTAGCTGATAAATTCGAATTTGAATATCAGAAAAATCATCGTCCATTCTAGAGATCGAATCTCCAAGCTTCCTGTGGATTTCTAGAGCTAGTTTTTGGTGTAGAAGACGATAGATTTTTCCATGATGATTTGAGAGGTATTTCGGCCTATTTATGATGTAATAACAGAGTACAAAAGCTGATCAGGTTGAAGAGAAAGTTCAGAATCATCATCACCAATTTCAGAGATCAAATCCTCCCTCCTTCTATTATACAACTAGTTTCCTATATGCAAGAGGAGAGAGTCTTCCATAATATTTTGAGAGGAATATTGGACTATTTATGATGTAATAACAGAGTATGTAATGTTCTGATATCAGTCACTTCAATAAAAATTACAGAACTCTGATTTCTTTTCCAATTTATGCACCCCTTCTAGATTTATCTAGAATTTGAATAGCTTTCAATGAATGATTCATAAGTCAATGTGTAAAAGTCCAAATGAAGTAATTCCAGTTCTTGGAGTTAGATAATATATCACATGAAATTATCCAACCCCTTTTTCAGAAATTCTATTGCATTTGAGTATCGTTTGGGAGTCCAAAAGTCGAGCTAGCTGAGCAGTCCTGGATTGTCATTTTACTAGTTATGCTATAATACTTGCTCAAATATATTTGTAACTTTATGGAATGATATATTACTATTGAATAAATTTTATTTTATTATACTTAACCTCTATAATCTGAGAAACACCCATATCCATTCTCCATTTAATTACCCAGTCCCGATAACTAGTTTTCATAGTTCCACCCTTAATATTCCTTGTGACTGTCCAGACTTGTTTAAAAACTGAATATACCTTTATATACATGTATGATAAGTTTATTACCAGTACAAATCATTTCTCCAAAGCCTCTGGTTGTGGATATGAGAAAAGTGCTTCCTAGTTTCATGGTTAGGTGACCCAGCAGCATGGAAGTAAGTTTTCGCGGAGCAGACTCCGAAACCTCAATGATACCTGATATGAATCTGTTAGGGAATAAACTATATCAGTCCTATTATTTCCTTAATTGCTTCCCTCTTTGCGCTGCTATGTGACCAAAAGTATACGTCATTTTCCCCTTATCTGCTTAGCTTCCAAAAGTTGACTGGTTGTTTGCAAGTTTTATTTTAAAACATTAATCTAATTTGTAGAAAGTTAATATTCTGATCTGAATATCAGATCGTAGATATTACAGTGGTATCAGAGCACTTTCATTGGCTCAACCTGTGGAAAGTAACTCTCAGTGTAAAAGTAGCTCAACACTATCTTCAAGTTGTAGTTGTGGAATTAGTTCCAGTCATTGAAGATTTAGAATTTGAGTTGTATGATAAAGAAGATTATACTTATGAAGAAGAGCATTCAAAACTGGATGAAATATGTATCTCAAAGTATCATCCAGTCAGATCAAGAGATTAGAGAATTCCCTGCCAATCAGTTGGCAAGCCAACATGGAGAAGGGAGTAGTAGTGTCTCTCAGCATGAAGGAAATAAAGATGGAGAGTCTATGTTTTCAAAAACATCAGCACATGTAGGTTCTTTGAAGACCAAGAATCCATCAAGAAAGGAACTAAGTTGTTCCACTTCTCAAAGTAAAGGGGAAGAAAAGATGACCAAATCATGTGAAGATTCATTAGAGCCATCTGTACATCGTTTCTTTGAGAAATTATTTGGGTTTTCTCCAAAGAAATATCAACCTATTTTCAGCAGCCATGAGGATGATGAGTCACCAAATCCTTCGTTAGAAGGATATGGAGAAGATCCATGTACAACTAAATATCCAACACTCCAACATCTAGTTGTTGGTAACGTGGAAGGTGAAATGAATCCAAATTTCTTTGTGGTTGATTTCAAGATAAGTGCAAAAGATATGGGGCAGATTGATGATGGCGAGACATATTTTGGATCTGATCCAAAAGAGAAACACAATTCATATTTAAAGTCACCCCTTGAGCCTCATAAGGAAGTAGAAATTGAGCACACCTCAGTAGGGTGTGAAGCAGAGAAATGGGTGGGTGAACAAGCCATCATAATACCGCCACATAAGGAGGAGAACATGACACATGGCGAGTTAGTAAATTATTATTTTTATGTTTTATTGTGTAAATCTGATATGGAAGCTACTTCCAGTGAAAAGTTCAGAATGGTTGAGCCCCCTAGTGATGAGGTTCAGAATTCTGGTGTCAAAAATCAATGCAATATGAAGGATGAAACTTTGAGAGAATATCTTTCTGGTGTACCAAGGATGAATGAACACTTAATTTGCAGCCCAAATTATGTTGTTGAGGACTTGAAATATGAATATATTTTAGCAACACCATATGGATCAGATTTCAAGACCTTTAGTGCACTGCATGAAATTGATCCGGTGATGGAAAATGAAGAGGAGGAACATCTACAAGAACCTCATCTTCTTGCAGGGTCATTGAAGATGGATGAACAAAAGATCCAAGAGGCCCTAAAAATTATCCATGACACTCATGCTTCAGTTTCAAAGATGTGTTGGGAAGCTTATTTAATGGAAGACCAATCTTCCTTTAAATCCATGGAGAATATCTAGAAAGCAATGTCCACAATCAAAGGTAATTTCTCACAATTGCTTTCAGATAAAAATGACATGTTTGAGCTTGTTGAGTTATTGCGGGAAGCATCACTGCATGATGAAGAAATTATTTGCATATATGAAGAAGAGAACTACAAGCTCAAAGGTGATTTGTTGGCCACCCAAGATTCTATGAGACACACTCAAAGTGCCCTCTTAGAATCACAAATGAAGATAGAACAATTCCAACAAGAGTGGCAAGAATTGACTGAATCCTCAATCTTTCCTGAGAGTCATCTCTTTTGGGCAAATAGCATAAAAATGTACATGAAGGAGCCTCATGAGTGGGTGGACCATGAGGATCATTCTATTTGGTATATGCTTGAAGAGTGTGTAGAACAGTTTAATGAGAACCAATCACTTGATTTCTTTCCAAGGAAACTTGAGTTGTTCCTTGAAGACAGTCACTCTCCCATAGAAGAGTGGGATGAGAGCACCCAATTTGGGCCAGCAAATAATGAAAAATTTGCAGCCATAATTCTGATTACTGAAGGTTGCAGACATGCAAAGAAGGCTCACATTTCTTTCCCACATGTCCTAGATTCAACAACACCAATGGGGAATGAACATTGGGTAAAGAAATTTTTCTGGTTTGTGTCACATGTACAATAGGGGGATCATGATTTGTCCCCATGGGAGATAGATCCTATTGCAGAAGAGATGGCTGATTATAGATCATATAAATCAGCAAGAAATATCTCCGATTCATCCACTGGATGGTGGGATAGAGGAATCACTGAAAAGGAAAATATGGAAGGTAAAAGTTTTATGTCTTGTTGCAAGGAAATTGTTTTTAATATTGCTGATTTTTCTATGATTTACAAGCAGCAGAAAAGGCATGTGTGGGCAACCATTTTTGACAAGAAGGCATCATATCTACACTTACTTTCAATGTGTGGGTCAATTGATGGAGTTTTGCACCTTTGGATTAATGGCAGAGACTTGAGCCATTGGATGAAGAGGGGAGCACCTGTTGAGTTCCATAGACACCATGATACCTCGTTATTTAAGGGAAACATGAACATGACTGATTTTGATACAACTTACTCTCTTTTAGAGCAGCATTTTAGGACATGGGATCCTCACCCTTGTCACTTGAGTTTCATGGATAACACATTTGAGTAAGTTTCCGCGAAGCGGGCTCTGAAACCTGAATGGCCCCTGATCTAAATGTGTTAGGGAAGACACTCTATCAGCCTTATTATTTCCTTGATTTCTTCCCTCTTCTCGTTTCCCTGTGACAAAAAAATCAATTATTTTTCCCTTATTTGCTTAGCTTCCAAAATTTGACTGGCTGTTTGCAAGTTTTATTTTAAAACATTAAGCTAATTTGCAGAAAGTTAATATTCTGATATGAATATCATATCGGGGATATTACAATTGTATTGTATTGTATATTTTTGAAAGGGAAGTTGTAACAATGTCGATAGCGAGTAACAAGATGGAATGTAAAATTGCATGAACAACCTTGAGAATCTCTGATTCTCAAGGTGTTCAATTTAGGAAGTTGTTACTTAAGGAAGCATATAAAATAATGTACTATGTGACCTGTGTGGGTTAGATAGTTTTAGGAGGGATAAGGCTTGAAGGAAAAAATAGAGTTAATATATAACACTGTTGTAACTTGTATTGTTTCATTTAATATTAAGAAATTCTCTTTTGATCCTCTGAGTTCCTAAGTGTGTCTTGTAGCCCTGGTTAGAGGAGGAAGGGCCCCTTTCACTAACCAAGAGTTTCCTGTGTGGTTTGTTAATTTTTGGTGTTGATTTACAGTGTGTTATTGATTAATTGATCATGTCGTTCACTTATTGTTGTTAATCGATTTGGATTGATACTTGGTTATTATTTACAGGAGGTTTAACTAAGATTGTTGTTACTTGAATGGATTTATGATTGATCTGCTTAAAATTAATTCTTGGTGCCAATAGATCTGATTTATATTGTTAATTTTAGAGTTCCTATTTTCATTTAATTTGTTGTTATTCCTTTGTATCACTTGATTAATTGTAGATCATAAAGTTATAATATTTTTCTAGAAATGATGGATTAATTTAGGATTTGGACTGGAATTCTGTGGATGAAATTGGAATTGTTAGATTACATTTTACTTCAACAGAATTTCCTTAAGAGTTTATTAAGAAGAAGGATTGCTGTGTTGTTATTTGTTTTCAGTAGAGTAAGAGATTTGTGGTTGATCGTTAGACCTTCAAAGTTTATCCTTAGTCGAGTTCATGCTACTTCATCTCATTAGCTGCATTGCTATTAAAATTTATTTTACAACATTAGGGGAAGAACGATACTTGTATATATTTTGCAAGTAGAATTGAAATCTATACACACCCGGATTGATAATTAATGTGTGTGATGGATTGGTTTTAATTAATAGAATTTATTTATCCCAACACAATGTATATACCAAAAAGTGTATGGGACAAGGGACAAACTTGTTGGACCCATATATCACAATTATTTTTTTCTGAGCAGTCCTCATAGTTATTAAACTTGGAAATAACATTCTTGTACAACCTTATCACAACAAATCTTAACTCAAAAGGAAATTTTAGCTATTCTAACCTAATCCAAAGTTTACTTATAACCATTGTTTCAAATTCATTTCTAAATTAAACAAAGCAACACAAAATATTGGTTTTATCATTGCAACACTCCTTTGCAATGGTTTGAAGCGTAACAAGTTGATGCAAGGATCCACTGTATGTAGTCTTTAGAGAGACTGATACACAATTTATTCAGGTTCTATATTTAGCAGAACCGCTAAATCTAACAACCCGACCAATGTCCCTCCAACGCTTAATGAAGATCAAAATTCAAATTGGAGGTTAGTTGAATTTTATAATAATTCCACATCCAAACTGAACTATTAACCAGCTTGCTAATTTAATCAATGGAATCGTTAAATACTGTTAGATCTTGATCCACCCTGATCGACAATGGAATTCAAACACTTATAGAGCGGATTACTTTAAAATTCCACATCCAGCCTCTGCTGTTAACCACCTTACTAGTTGAATCAACGAAATGACTGAAAACCGTTGGATCTGACTTTCCTCAGATCAACGGTGGACTTCAAATAACTTAAGGCGGATTCAATGGAAATTTCACATCCATTAGAATATTTTTAAATCGCGCAAGTTCTCCCAGTGAAATTGCTGACCATTGTAGATCTATTCTAGTGATCAACCTCATCCGTTAATCTCGATCTCCTTCGCACTGATTGATTTCAAATTTCGCTGCCCAGCTCACCTTTTTTCTTTCGTGCTCTTTTATCAACGAAATTCACCTTAGTCGTTGATCTTCAGCCACCTCTAATCTCCACCACACGATCTTCAAGCGTATGGACGATTAGTTTCCAAGAATATTGTTTATCTCGTTTGCAACTCTGAATTGCAAAATTCAACCACAGTCATAGATCTATCCAAGCTATATATCTTTATCACAGTTTAATTGATCAGAGGAACGATCAATTAACACTCTCTCTTCTATGCCCATTGATCAGAGAATCGATACATCGATCTCTGTACTCTTCCACTCTCAAAATCCCTAAATTCAATATATAACACACACAAGCCTATCAACCATTAACATATATTTAATCAAGCATTCATTCATATACTCATGCATTCAGACATAATTTCATTTACATAGAGATTATGTCGAAACAATATTTCTTTCATTCAATACAATAATACTGTACATTCATGACTATCTAAGAACCTGCGTTCTGATCCCCTTAGCCTAGTCTAACTACAACCAACTACTTTGGCATAATTTACAATGATTTGGCCACTCCTTAGCCATATTTACACTGTTTGGCTACCCCTCTAGCCTTTCTGGCTACTTTTGTCTCTCTTCTATCTCTCTGTCTCTTGTATCTCTATTCTACCTCTATGCCTCGTAGGATTACACATTTATACAAACATAACTATGAACTAATTTGGGTTTAGATCCCGAATACACTCAACCATTCTCTAAGTTGCTGCTAACAAATCCTAATTACAACAAGATCTCAAACCTAACTCTACGACTCACTTCCATTAGATAGGGCTTTGTTACATGACTCATCACTCACCTAGTGACTCACCTAAATGACTCATCACCCATCTAGAATCACATAAAACATAGATTTATTTACAAGATAATAGTTCAAATACCATTAATTCAGGAAATGAAGACCCCTCCTAGGTCTGATCCGAATATTGGAGTTGTAGTTGGATGGAGAGAAGGATGCTCCTGTATCGCAAGTTGGTGCATAGTTAAATGATAATTCCTAAATTTGGCATTTCCTTTATCTTTTTTTCCATGAATTTTTATCCATATGTTGATAATCTCAAAATAATTCCATATAACTTTGCTAAAAGATGGATAATAATAATGGACCTATAATTAGAGGAATTACTTTTATGTATGCTTTTAAACTTAGGAACAATGAGGATTTGAGCCTATGGTTTAGGGAAATCATGCTTGTCTTCTAAACTGAAAAGCTCATGGATGTGATGAATGGGGATAGGCCAATTGATTTTCAAGATTTATGCTCGATATCCTTCGATGTCCTAATTAGCTTTCTCTTTTCTAATCCACTTAACCCCAAACAATATGTCTTCTAAAGAAAAAAATGTATTCCTCTATAGAAAGGGTTTGAATGTTGGTAATGACATCAAGGGATTTGTAAAGGTAAGAATTCCAATCCCTTAAGGAAATCATATTATTTTATTTAGTTTTATGTCTTAGAATTTGCCTCCATGTTTTTTTAGGATCTAGCTTGGAGAGGTACAAAAGCTTCTCTTTCTTTCTATTTATACAGTACATTTTTTTCTTTTTAAAGAGATGTGTACCTACATATCTTATTATATTTTGAGGATTCACTACGCTAATGGATTTTCTAGGATCCTTGCACTTATTATCATATCAATTGTTGATTTCTCTATTTTCCTTTTTACATGACATCTCAATAGAAAACTTGTTAATTATGGAAGTATACAGGGTTGTCGTAAAATTATGATAGGGGTTTTCAACATTGACCTTATTTAATAATAGATTTAATTCATGCTTTAAATCCTTTTAGAAATATCAGTTTTATTTTTATTATATATATATATATATATATAATTCTCTATTATGAGGCTTATGTGATTGAAAAAAGTTTAGTGTTTGGGTTAAAAATCTATGGTTAGAGTCAGACTCATGGTTATTTAAGATGTCAAGTTTTACTATTTGGTTGTATACACGGTATTCGAAATCACATAATCTATGACATTGTTTCCAAGCCCATGAATGCAATTCATTTGGTTGTATTTCATCCACTTAATAAAACCATTGCAAATTATTAGATCTTGAGAACTGCAAAGCTTGATCAGCTTAATACAGAACAAATTATTAGCCATGTCTTTGGAGTTTCTTTTGTATCTTCTAGCTAAATGAAGGTCTTCATTTATCCATAGAGGATATTTCCTTCATTTCTTAGACTATAGATATGTTGTTCTAAGACATTATAAGAACAATTATTATCTAGAATTTTTTTCTTATAAAAGGTAGAATTAATAGGCACAAAATAACATATTTCTATATATATAAATCTACATAACATTAATATCTACAATCTCCATCCACATGTACTAATTGAAAGGATATTTTTTGGGAAATATACTATGAGGAAAAATGGTCTTCTTTATGTAACAATATATGCCTCACATCCCTATATAGTTATTCCATTTTGACCACAAGATAAATCATTCTATGTTAAGGACCTTAGATTCTTCATTTTCTCAAGTTTTAACAAGAAATATAATATCAGTTTCACTCGAGATCGAACTTAACATGGGACATTTGCTTTATGGAAAGCCACAATAGTTCCAAGAGAGGATCTATATTGTCCCAAATTCCTATTTATTGTTATATTTTTTGTCTCTATCCCTAATAATAACTTTTAAATTCCTAATTATTCCCCATTTTCCTTCCTTCCTAGATTCACTTTTTGAACTTCCTATCTTAATTCGACTTGATCTTCTCGAATGTGATCTTCATTTATAAATATTCCTAGCACTTTTAGACTTTGGGTGTTCCTGAGTATTCCATATTTATGGTCATTAGAGCTTATATTAACATGAACTAACATATATTTGTCATATTATTTTTCTCAAAATATTTTCTTCTATGAGACAAGTTGTTTCAATTTGTAGTTTTTATTGTAGTTTTTCCTTGACTAGTGCTAGCATGCCCTCTACTCTCTCCTCTTTAAAAAAAGTCATGATATTCAAGGATCTTTTTCTATGCCCATGACCTAACTCTATAGGCTTATTAATTTCTTCTTTGACATTTTTAATATCCAATTTACCATTTAATTTGTTTATGTCCAAAATGTTATTTAACTTTTCTACTAATTATTTAATATTGTTCTTTATAGTATGATTTTATATATTATCAACCTCTCATTTTTTGGTTGAATGTTTTTTTTTTTGCTTTGATTTTCTATTTCTTGTAACACAATATCCATTCTCTTCCATTTATTCTCTGACCCTATTATTTTATTGTCTATTTTTTTATAAATCTTATCTTCAAATTATGTAACATTACCAATAACTCTATTTGAAGATTGTCTTAACTTTCTTTCCTACATTTATCTAATGATTAAATAGATTCATAATGGCCCTCTCGGACTACTTTTCTAGGCCTTGTCTTCATAGCTTGGGAGAAGTAACATGTGCACTTAGTTGGGTCAAGATTTTGATTAGGGTTTCAAAGGTATGCCATGAAATTCCCGGTGAGAATGCCTTAGTGAAAATTCCCAATGACATTGCCTCAATGAAATCCCTGGTGAAAAAAACTTTGAAATAAAGAAAATGATGAAGAAATAAAGAGGAAATAGATTATAACCAAGCACGCGAGAAGGAACATTTAGGTCAAGTTCATGGATTAGGGTTTTAGTGGTGTGTCATGAAAATGCCCAGTGAAAATACTATGAAAATGCCATGTGAGAGTGTCTTCATGAAAATGTCTCTTGAAAATGTCCCATGAAATTGCCTCAGTGAAAATGCCTAATAAACATGAAAATATCTATAAAAAATGCTTAAAAAAAGACACATAATATTGTCTTATATATATATAAAATATTTTTATTTTTATTTTTTTATTTTTATTAAAATTTGATAAATCATTTAAATAATAATCTTCTAAATAATAATAATATTTGTTGCTAAATTTCTGTGGTGGTTAGTTATTGATGTTGCTGTCGGAGAAACATCAATAATAATAATAATAATAATAGCGGCAAAAAATTATTTCCACTAGAGAAAAAATTCCATAAAAAACATATGATGTGATGGAAACCTCAACATCAATCATAAAAAAAAATTCAAATTCGAGGACATTCGACACACACAATAATTAACATATAACAACCAAAAACTCTTCCCCTTTTATTTTTCACCAACTATATTATTTGGTTTAGTTCTCTTTATATGAAGATAATAATAATAATATCATAACTATATGATTGAGAGGGATTGACACCACCATATAATTTGGCTTTGTTCACTCTTTCTTTATGGGATATAATGGTACAAAAAGATTAAAAATCCATCCTCAAATCCTTCCTAGGACCACGAGGGAATTTGAGTCAAAGTATGGACTTAGCAGTTGGAAGAAATACCAACCACATGACCAACTATTTTATTATGACTAGTGTTTTAGTCTTCCTTAAATTTCGATACATTATTTAATATTATTACTATATGATTGTGTAAAGTTCATTCGAATTTTATATACTATACCCTCAAAGGCGATTTAAATTATTTTTAAACATAATTTTATTTTAAAAAATATATATTATTTGATAATAATGTTTAACGTTCATTTTATTGAGATAAAATTTGTTCTATTAAATCTTAAGAGAAGCGACATGAAAATAATTATTTGGTTTGTTTTAAAATTGTATTTTTTTGTTCAAAAATATTAAAGAAAAGTGATCCTAATTTATCATGATTTTGAGAAGATAGAAGGTTAGAAATGTTAGTGTTGTAACAAAGATTTTGAAACTAAGACCTAATGTGGGTGTATGCAAGGCATTCTTAGAGACTGATTTTCATTCTCATAGTCTCATAGAGATGAAAAATATTTTCAGCCTAAAATTGTCCATCGTCTAGTTTCACTAATATTAGTATCTTGCAATCATTTATTAATGTATGAATTAATGATAATCCAATTAATACTTTTTCTTTCTTTATCTTTTCATGGCAATGTTTCTATAGATATTATAATTTTAAAATTGATAGATATTATAATTTAAAATTTGATGATGATTATATTTACTATTACCAACACTTATAAATTGTATAACACAAATAAACATAATTAGTCTAATATTTTTAGAAAGTTATTTTTACATTTGAACATGGTGGAATAGATATAGCTTGGGTGGTTGGGAGGAATGATTGGTACCCTCCCCATCTAGGTTTAATTCTTGTAAGTGAGATGATGTTCTTCTTGAGCCCCCATGTAAGCTGGTTGAGATAATTATCTCAACTAGTGAGATAATTCACTGGTTGAGTAAATTATGTAAGCTAGCCATGTACCTTGATTCTTCAGAATAGCAGGTGTTGACATATTTCCTTGAGGTTTCGTAATAAGGAGGTCTTAAAGAGTAATTAATTAAGTTATCAAATTGGGTAGAGTTATGTATTAGAGTATTAAGGGTATGGAGAAAAAGGAATGGTGTCTATCCTCCATTTATTTTGTATTAGAAATTTTATAGATTCAAGTTAGTCTAACTACCAATTTCACTACACCATGAGCATCGATTTTTATTTTGGCAATATTTTTTTTTAAGCTCATAATATTGAAAAAATAATTTTGATAAACTAAGATAGGGGAAAAATTCTTCCAAATTCATGGGATAGAATAATTAATCAATTATGATTATAGACTAAAATGTATTAACTCTAATGTAGTATCTTTAGGTAAGTTTAAACTCTCTTAAATTAATGCTATGAAGTAGGGATGAGGAAAATCCCACAAAATGTTTTCCTTCTTCTTGCAAAAAGATAAATACATCACCTATTCGTAATATTTACACTCCACGACAATGAGTTTCCAAGTTCTTTCCTTAATTATAACCATGACCTACTTGCTTATAAGCATTTCACAAGGTTAGAGCACACTTATACCCATGAAATTTAAAAACTGCTTATATGCATTTCACAAGGTTAGAGCACACTTAAACCCATGGAATTTAAAAACTGAAAATCATGCATGCTGCACCAACCAAGACTTTGGATTCCTATCTCTAAGAGGCTTAATTAATGTTTCTATTCAATATTATAACTCCTTCATGCATAGAAAAATTCTCAATTCTTGGAATGAAAACCTAGCCAATATTTTTCAAATTTATAAAAGTAATTACCTCTTGTTTAATGGTTTTAGAAGCTCCTCTGCTCTAAGATTTCTCCAAATACTTTCTACATGATCTCTCGTTTCAAATCAAATTAATACTACCAATTAACCACCCTATAATACCTATAATATCTTAAGAGTGTTCTTCTCCCCTAAAACCTTAATTAATGCTACCAATTAACCACCCTACACTATCTGAATGGATCATAGAAAAGAGCTTACAAATAACAAAATGTGAAGGTCGTGAGAAACTTCTTCACCAAATATTGTGTATCTCTTTCACCACAACAATAATTATTAATTATTAATTATTAAGGTTTTCATACAATCATACCTCTCTCCAACTCTCCATGTAAACTTTTAACATTATCACACCCATCTTGCATTATGATACATAAAGGTACCTCTCATGGCTACCCCTCACCGTCTTCCATAATACTCAACCACGATGCCACATGCCACTAATGTACAATTCTTAGATTTTAATTCTTAAATTTTAATGGGCTAATATGCCTATTATTCACCCACCTCCTAATTCTTTTTTCGTCATTTCACTCACCCATTTACCTCTAATTATTATTCCCATTTCACTCACCCATTTTCTAGCTACTTTTCCCTCTCATCTTTAAACTCACATGTATGTGCATAATATTTCTATTTAAAAAAAAAAAATCAAATAGAAAATGAGTGTTTTCATTTAGTTAAATGTTTTTAATGCATAATTATTTCAATTTATAATTGCACGCTAAAATTAAATCTATTTTTTCCTATATATGTCCTTATTATTTAAATGAGTTCACTCTATGTCAAGTTTTATTATTCCAAAAGTGTTTACATAATGTTTGAGCGTGCTTCATGATATTTGGGGTACATGGTGTATGATTAGCCCCTAAATAGTTTGAGATGGATTCACACATGGAAGATGATTGGATCCTAGATGGTTTGAGATGGATTTTCACATGGAAGATGTTTGTGATGAAATTTCACATTAGAAATAGTTTACTCATTGGTTTCGTGACCTCATATGGGTGTTTTCTTGACATTTTCCTTAGGGCCTTGGAGTTATGTTGATAGCTTGGGTGATGTCGTTAATGATGACCACATGGAGATAATTGTTCACTTGGAAAATGGCCTACTTAGGAGGAGGATCATTGTGCATCCAAGAGGAAGGCGTTAAAACCTATATAACATCGTGTATCTTGGATTCTTATATTGACTCTTGGAGTTGGTGTGGTACACCTCAGTTGTGATAGTTTTCATATAGGAGGAGTGGAATCAACTGAGTACATGGCTTAGGAGGATAAATGGCATCCATGTGGGATTGTGATATATGATTAAGGATACATATTATGTAGTTACATCACCTTGGAGCTTTACATGTGTACCCTTGGAGTGAAGCGCTCTACTTGCGTGAGCCTACATGTGAATATTTTAGGTTACTTGTAAGGGAATTGAGCCACAATTTTATTATTTTCCTCCATAACCTCTCATATATAGTGAGGAAGAAGGGAGTCCTTCACTCACTCACCATTCATATCTCTTGATTTGATATGTGACTAGGAGGATGCATCGGTTTACCTATCTCTGCCATATATCTTCTTATGAACTTGCTCTCTCTCTCTCTCTCTCTCTCTCTCTCTCTCTCTCTCTCTCTCTCGCGCGCGCGATCTTGTTGGAGCATATTAAAGTCTATGGTTAGGGTTCCATCCTTTGGAGATTTTAAGATTAAGTTTTGGTGATGAAACCCTATGCTTTCCTTGGAAAAGAGGAGACATGTTTCCTTGGAGGACTTGCTTCAGTTATTCGTGCTTGTTGGATCTCCTTGGTTGAGCTAAGATTTTGTGTGTTTTCCTTAGTTGGAGTTTTGGAGAGATGTTGAATTGTACTATAATTGTTATAAGTTTATTGTACGCACATGAACTCATCTTATTCATATGAATGGATTTTTTAGTTGTATATATATGTTTTTTTTTTTTTTACAGAAACGATTAATATTTTAATTAAAGACTGGCAAAAGGGCTGCCAGGGCCTTTACATAGCATATTCGGACACGCTGTACTGATCTTACTTTCCAGCTTAGTACCCATTACAACTTTTATGCTTGGTGACACTAGAGCATCCTTAGCCTTATGGGATCGCATAATTTGAGCTTTCTCCATTGACAATTAGCTGGCTTTTGTTCAGAAGAGCACCCCGGTTGGCTTCAGCATCCGCTAGACTATTTAGATTCCTTAGCACATGATGAGCCTTATAAATTCTGAAGTTTGAAAGGAGGAGACGGACTTTCCTGTAAGTTTGGGCAAGATAAATGTCCGTAGGCGCCTTCCTGGTATGAACCGTTTTGATAATCAGCCTGGAGTCACCAAAGATATAAAGATTTTGGATGTTCAGCTTCCTAGCTTGAATTAGGCCCTGCCACAAAGCCAGATACTCAGCTTTATTGTTGGAAGTGTGTCCTAGGCCCCATGCGTAGGAAAAATGGAGATTGCCGGATGGCTCAAAGAAAATGTCTCCTCCTCTAGCTTGGCCGGGATTCCATTTCGAGGCCCCGTCAAAGAAAAGGCACCATTCATCTAGTGCTGATCTCCACTTAATGAAATCCATTTCAGCCAGCCTGATTTCCTAGTTTGTCTTTTGAGGCGATTTTATGGCTTCAATGCTGTGATGAATTGGCTTGAACTCCTTAAACCATCGTTCTTCTTCAGCACAGAGAGTAGTCGTGATACTATTGAGAGGCTTTGTGTTTAACGCTTCAGAAAGTATGATTCGGGCTTTGACAGCGATTTGAGAAGGGACCCGACTTTCTTCCTTAAATATTCTATTATTCCTCTCCAGCCAGATTTTCCAAGACAGGAACTTGGGGATCCACATCCACGTGGTCTTGAAAAGATTCTTTTTGCTCAGGTCGTAGGGATAGAGGAGGTGCCAGCGACTTATCATTTTCATGACCGAGTTTGGTAAAATGACAGCAATAGGACCTAACATAAATCTCCAAGCTTCTCGAGTAAAATCGCAGGTGATGAACAGGTGATCGGCATTTTCTTCAGCGCGTTTGCACAGTGGGCAGTGAGAAGGCCCTTCCCAGCCTTTTCTCTTGAGATTATCACTGGTGAGAATGCTGTTGTGAAGCAGAGTCCAGATGAAGATGTCAATTTTTGGAATGGACGGGAAGTTCCAGAGAGCTTTCCACGGGGCAGGATTGGGAGGGACCCAAGGCAGCTCCAATATAGCAGCATAGCCAGCAGTTGCTGAATATTTCCCTGATCCTGAGCCCCAGCCCCATTTATCTTTGGATCTGGCACTAATGGGCGACTTCCCTTGGAGGAGATCCAACAGATTCAGTGCTTCCTCCTTGAGCTTGTCCGGATAATCTCCAAGATTCCAGCTTACCCAGGATTCTTTGTCATCATTTCCCCATGAGGAAATATCCCATAGAGTGCTGCAATTGTTGGCAAGAAGCCAAGCTTTGATGTTCCCCAGCTTGTTCAGTCTGTTAAAAGGCTGATCTCCAAGGATAGAGTCTTCCCAGATTTTTATTTTTGCTCCATTTCCAGGGATCCACGTGAGCTTAGAGGTGAAGAAAGGAAGGGCTCTTTTGCAGAGCGAGAAGATCGGAGATCCTTTCTGCATTTTTGTGGGCTTTTCAAGGCATCTTTCTTTGTCTCCTGTAAAGTATTTTTTCCGGAGGATCTGCTTGCTCCAAGTTTTTTTACCAGTGATCATGTTCCAGAGAATTTTGCCACCCATGGCTAGATTTTGGGTGGCCACATCTCTGATTTGAAGGCCCCCCTCCAGCTTTGGCTTTGTGACCTTGTCCCAGCTAACAAGGTGTAGCTTCTTTTCATTATTTCGACCACCCTCCTAGAGGAAGCGCTGGAGCAGGTCTTCAATCTTGTTTGTTATGGTTTTGGGAGCTAACAGAACTGAGCATTGATAAATAGGAAGACTGGTGAGGACAGAGTTTATTAAGATAATTTTACCTGCTTTGTTGAGCCAGTTTGATCCCCATGCTTGGATTTTGTTTTTGAGCTTGTCCAGAAGGGGTAGCCAATGGACAACTCTAGGGGAAGCTTTAAAAATTGGAATGCCCAAGTAGGTAAAGGTGTCCCAGATTGAGATGCCTTCCATTTCAAGGATTCGAGATATATTCTGCAATTTCGAGAGGGGAGCAATTCCAGCCATAGATCTTACTTTTGTGGAAGTTTATTTCACTTCAAGAGCTGTTCATGTAGAATTCAAGTTCTGATTTGAAATTTCTGGCTGTGTTGAGGTTGGCCGCTCCCAATAACAGAGTGTCATCAGCGAACTGGGCGTGGTTTACATCCTTGGCCTTAGGAACTATTCTTATGCCTGAGAGAGATCTGTTTTGGAGACTTCTGTTCAGCTGGAAACTTAGAACGGAAGCTTGGATGACAAAGAGCACTGGGGAGAGAGGGCAGCCTTGCCTTAAACCTCTTGAGGCCTGGAATAATTTGGTAGGCCGGTCATTGATCAACGGAGCTATCCAGGGAGCTGAAATGCAGGCTTTAACCCACTCAATAAATTTCTGATTGAACCCAAAATTTCTCATGGAAGCAAAGAGGAAGTCATGCTTGACTCTGTCAAAGGCGTTGGCCAAGTCCAACGTAGCTACCATACCTTTCTCTTTTTTCCTGTAGCTGGTGTGAATGGCTTCTTGGAATAATATTATATTGTCCAGAATCTGTCTACCTCTCACAAACCCACCTTGGTTTTCCGGGATCAATTTTGGCAGGATTTTTTTGAGTCTGTTAGCCAATATTTTGGTTATGATTTTGTAACCCATGTTGTAGAGGGATATAGGCCTAAATCTGTTGAAGTTCTTAGCACCTTTTTCTTTTGGAATGAGAGCCAGGAAAGAGGAATTGGTGTTGCCACCCAACTTGGTACAGTTTTGAGCCTTCTTGATCATTATGTACAGGTCCCTTTTAATTATGTCCCAGCAAGAAATATAGAACCGGGCTGTAAATCCATCCGGCCCGGGAGCTTTGTCTGGGTCCATATTGAAGAGGGATTTCTTAATTTCACGAATACTCACAGGATTGTTCAGCAGTTGATTATCCTCTTCATTGATCAGATTTGGAATCTCTGAGAGAGGATAGGAGTTCGGGTCCACAGGTTCCAGGTCCGGGGCAGAATAGAGGTTTTTGAAAAAGGAGTGGGCAGCCTCCTTAATGCCACTGAAGTCCTTTATAAGTTGGTCTTGCATCTGAATTTCATTGATGAAATTGTATATTTTCCTAGCTTGGGCCTGCTTGTGAAACAAAGTAGTGTTTTTGTCTCCATCTTGAAGCCAGAGCGTCCTTTATTTGACTCTCCAGTAGATTTCCTCTTCTCTACAAGCTTTGTGGTACTTCCTTTGGAGATCAGCTTCCCGATTGAGCAAGGAAAGAGTGACAGGCGATTCTTCCATGACCAGTTGGTGCCGTTCCAGATCCTTCTGGGTTCTTTTCCTTTCATCTGAAGGGGATCTTAGGCCTTTAGCCCAGATTTTCAATTCAACTTTGAGCCTTTTGAGTTTTCCTTCCGAGACAAAGAAGGGAGACCCATAAACCTGTTCATTCCAGGTATTAGTCACAATGTCAAGGAAGCCATCCTGATTTACCCATATTGGACTGAATCGGAAGGGGATGGGACCTAACTTTTTCCCAGGGGAAAGGGTGTGCGAGATTGGTTTATGGTCGGAAGTGTAATGCATGTGGATCTTGGAGGTTTCCATAAGACCAAGGGTAAGGAAGGAGGAGTGAATAAGGAACCGGTCTAGGTGGGCAGCAATGTGACCCAGTCCTGTTCTTTTATTGGACCAAGTGAACTTTCCTCTGTCAGGGGTGATATCTTCAAGGTCCCAATCCAGCATCAAGTCTTCCACCCACTCTCTCTAGCAGGATCCCAGACTATTGATCCCCCTTTTTTTCAGCTAGAGCAAGGGTTACATTTAAATATCCAGCCACTACTAAGTTTTTCGGGTTGTGCTGGTTTAGAATTTTTTTTAAAGAATCCCAGCACTCTTTTTTCTCCACAAATGAGACAGGAACATACATGTTAAAAATACTTACAAAGTGACCAGAGTCTTTATGGAGCAGCTTGGTGAATAGCCAGTGCATGGTTCCTTCTTCTTCTACAAGTTCGAGCTTTGCTAAGTCCCAGAACGTTGCCAAGCCTCCCGAGGCTCCTCTAGCACTCACAGCCCTACCTGGGCCTTTCTTCCAAAACGAGTTCCTTGCTCGGAGGAGAGTCTCCTCCTCCATTTTCGTCTCCTGGATTAGGAGGACTTTCAGGCTCAATACTCTTACTAAATCCCTTATAGCTTCTTCTTTTAGAGAGCTTCCTAGTCCTCTGCAGCTCCAGGAGACGTATTGCATTATTTACCTGGTTGAGGGGGATGGCCCCCTTTCGGGGTCTTCCCTAGCTTCATCCCCGATCTGGTGTTCATCATTTCTGGAATGGTGTGCTGTGAGCCTTGAACCACATCTTTGTAGGACTGCTCTTCCCTTCTTTTCTTCTCAGTCTTCCGTCCACACTTTGATTGGTTTGGGGTGCCTGATGGATTGCTTGCTTCAGTATCTCCTTCCTCAGAGGAATCAGCTCCTGTTTTCGAACTCAGACTAGTGTGTTCCTTTGACAGACTGGAGGCATCAGGTTGAAGGACTGGGTCGGTTGGGCCTTGTGGAACCTGAGCTTTGTCAGCGTCTGAAGCATTTGTGGGATTTTGGGCTTCATTAGAAGTTTCCTGAAGATTGGGCATTGAGTTTCCTTCCTTTGGAGGTTCCTGGATCGTTTTCTCCTTGCTTTTGGTATTGCTGGATATTTTCCCTTTCTTGAATTTCTACCATCCTTCCGCATCTTCTTTTTCATTGGCCAGTTTGGGACAGTATCTTTGGAAATGGCCATGTTCTTGGCAGTTCCTGCATTTGAAGGGCAGGTGCTCGTAGTCCAATTTCTGGTAATGGGTCCAGGATCCAACTGTTAGTTTTATTGCCTCAGGAAGGCCGGATTCAAGGCCCACTTCAACAAAGATTCTGGCGCAAGAGTATTGTCCTTTGTTATTGGCTTTATCAATGAAGTGACCAATTCCATTCCCTATTCGCTTCAGAGAGTCAAAGTCCCAGCAATGCACTGGGAGGTTAGGGAGACTGACCCACACTGGCACCTCTTTGGGAAGATCGATTGTGGGGTCAAAGTCTGGTGTCCATTTGTTCAGATATAGGCCCTGCGTTCCCATGAAGTAAGGGACATTTTTGAAGATTAAATCATGGTCTTCTTCTGAGATGAATTCGAACACAAAGAACCCTCTCCCGACAGGGTAACAAGTTACACCATGTTTCAGGTTGGGCTTCCAGTTCCTATGGATCCAATCATCTGTAGACTTGGCAGAGGGCCATAAACCCATGAACTGACCCACTAGGCCTCTCTTATCCAGTGCTAGAGATATTTTCATTGGTTTTTCTTCAGGAAGGGCGATTTCAGGGATTTCCTCCAGCTTCTTAATGAATTTTGGAATAACCGGGTGTGAGATCTTTTTGCCTCTGTTATGGAGGAGCCTTCTGAAGGCCTCCTCATTCGAACTCAAAGGGGGGGGGACCTCCCCTCCCCCAGGCGCCACCATGCCTCTCTCAAGGATCCGCTGCTCCATCCCTAGCGTGCTGCCTCCCAGTCACGTCCTCAATCGTGCTGCCAGTTGTATATATATGTTCTTCATTGTGTGTATTTATAACTATATGTGTCTTGTTAATTTAACATAAGTAAAGGATAATTATGTTAACTATTTTAGCATTGTAATTGAAGAATATAAGGTTTTTTGTTGTTGTTTTATTTTTGGTTGTAAATAAGTGTTTTCAGATATAGTTTATGTATGATGAGATTGGCCTAGAGGGTTGAAACTTATTGGAAAACAATGATATATTTTCTCATGGATCATTTAGGTTATTGGGGTTTTTAAGGGTTGAAATATTATTTATTGTTGCTATTTTTTAAAATTATATTTCATAACAAACCTAAGGGTGAAAGTTCTCAAGGTTAAGATTCAAGAAACCTCTAGTTAAAGAGGTGAAACTTTTTGAGTTGCATTAGAAACTCCATCTATTAAAAAATATGCATGGTAGTAGATATCACTCTAGGTGTAAGAGGGAGCTTATATTTTAGTTGAAGATTTCCTACAAGAGGTATTGACCATGTTTAAGGTTGTTGGGTGTGAAACCCTACTTGGACCATAGAAGGGTGTTGTACACTTCATTTATTGTTGATTTTTACACTTGAGACTTGTTTAGGATTTGTAAGGTGACTCTTAGGGTTGATGGACTCTTTTAGCAATGTAATTGAAGAAGATGAGGGATTCTTTGTTATATTTCCGGTTGTAAATAAGTGTTTTTAGATCTAGTTTATGCATGATGAGATTGGAGTAGAGGGTTGAAACTTATTGGAAAATAGTGGTATATATTCTCCTAGATCAATTAGATGACCGGGGTTGTTAAGAATTGAAATATTGTTTATTTTTGATATCGTTTTAATTATATTTTATAACAAACCCGAGGTTGAAATTTCTTAGGGTTAAGATTCAAGAAACCTATAGTAAAATAGGTGAAACTTTTTGAGTTGTATTAGAAACTTCATCTATCAAACAATATGCACGATAGTATATATTTTGTGGTTGAGATCACTCTAGGTGTAAGAGGGAGCTTATATTTCAGTTGAAGATTTCCTACGAGAGGTATTGACCTTGTTTAATGTTATTGGGTGTGAAACCCTACTTGGACCCTAGAAGGGTTTTGTCTACTTATTTATTGTTGATTTGTGCACTTGAGACTAGTTCAAGATTTGTAAGGTGACTCTAAGGTTGATGGAATCTTTCAAATAGAGGGAGATGACCTTAATGAGACTCTTTCTCTAGTTACCATAGGACTCTCTCAAGATAAGTGAGTTGATCATGTTCAAGTTGTTGTTTCAATTGCCAAATTTTTTGAGGTGCATGAGAGGGATTCTTATGTTCACAAGTTGTCGATAGCCCTACATGAGTTATTACTTGTCTTAGTATTTTAAGGATCAAGGAGTTGTATTGTGCAATTTTTTATCATTATGATTTTCATAGATCTGTTGAGGCCTGGAAATTCGCAGGCAACAACAGCAAGGGATACTCCCCAGTCAACGTTCCCAACTATCCTGTGACTGTTTGATGTAGGGAATCCATCCAGTTTGCGGTCCGGCTACCATAGGTCAAGTAACAAAAAAAAGGGTTTTACCAGTTGCGGCCCGGTCCACCGTATATATTTTTGTATTTTGACTTTAAGTATGAAATGCAAATGCCTATCTAAAATGCAGATTGATGAAGGATGCAAGGAGTGGTCACAATGTGATGCACGGGTTCTTACCTCTCGTCTTAGACTCTCTTGCACCTAAACCACACACAACTGGAAAAAAAATACTAACTAAGTTATCCCTAGGGAGAAAGATTATCAATTCATGAGTAATGTAATACTATTCATATGTTAAGATAAATCACAGATAGCTGTTCTTATAATCAAAACACATAAACATGAATAAAGATATACACGACAAGATAGCTCGTCAACTGTTAAAACATTCATTACTCATAGTGGAAATTATCACAGAATAAACCAGAGAGCATTCCTGTAAGAACATAGGTTCAGAAAGTTAGAACGATCTCATTGTTAATGAAAGACAGCTGAAAACAAAATAGTTCTCCTTCAAAATTGTTCATTTCAGTACATTAGAATATTCCACATAACACTTTCTCCAACAGGCAAAAATTTGTAATTTATTATTGCAAAACACAGTAGTTCCTCTTACAACAAGTAGTTCACAAGTTCCTCTGGGAAAAAGCCTCCCTGGCCAAAGCATCACTCACCCATACTTGTACCAAAAGGAAAACCTTTCAGCTCCCCAACCGTTCCCTCTCACTATTTTGTCACTTTGTGAATGCTCACCATTCATCCAAACGTTACATTCCAGATAAAGATTTCATAAAAATCGGGAAAAGCTAGGTAACTGACGGAAAGCCTAAGCATGAGCTTCCACCCTCTAATGATTGTGCCCGACTATTCCTCGGTCTCCTTTCAGGCCCTCATAATTTTCTCCTTCGAGCAACGATTCTGCCGCCTTATGCTTTAATATTCTTTGTCCTTCAAATGCACCTTCTTTGCTGCAATAATCTTTAGTGGGATTTGAGAAACTGCCATGTCTTGATGCAAACAAACGAGAATCCATCATTTAATCTGTCTATTTTAAATAAACCTAAATCATGATATTAAGAATGGGTACTAAAGCAGAAAAACTCGAGCTCGGTTCTCATGTGCAAATTTCAAACCAAACAAGACACACAGGTTTCTTACGAAAAAATACGAGCTCGTAACAACCAGCGGAACGATTAAGAAAAATGCATATAAAAACCCCCATCGGTGAATCGGGACACTAGACATCGGACAGTCAGTGCGCTGTCAAGCCGCAACGGCGAAAGTCCAACAGTCTAGGGGTTCCAGAACACACATCAAAACTCAGCGCGATAAAACATTGGGGGTGGGACTTACTGAGGCATCAGATAGTTAGCACATTGTAAAGCCGCAACGACGGAAGTTCATAGGTTAAGAAAAATCCATGGACAAGTCAACATCGAAAAATCAAAGAGCTAGACACTGACGAAAAGGCAAACAGTTCGATGAGCAATTAGCCTATTCTAGAGCCGCAATGGCGGAAGTTAATCGGTTTGCAGCCTTCGATCAAAGTCAAAATATTTTTCAAAAAATCGTAAAGCAAGGTCTTTTCCAAAACAAAATCTGAGTTTAGCAAAAGCTTCTAACTATCAGCACCACGTCTGAATGACTCCTGAAAGCACAGCGACTGAAAAACCGCTTTAAACTTCACAGATGAAACAACTTACCACCGGGCAGAGCCTTACAGTCCAAATATGCATAGACCAAGACGAAAACTCAAATATCAAAACCAGCCTCAAATATTCCGACATGTAGCAGAGTGGGGCAAACAAAATCGAAAGGAGGATCCAAAATTTCCAGCAATTTGGGAACAGTTGCAGCTGCAACAATTGGCGGCTCACTGGTGAATCCAGATCTTTGAATAAACTTCTCCTTGAGAAATAGATTGTTCAGTAGTGGAAACGACATGCGCAATTCTTCTAGATGTCAGGATTCTCATAATGTCAAATATATGAACCTGTAATCATTGATGATAGTCGAAATTTTTGGGAATGGAAACCAAAATATCATGGTTAGGATAACTCTTTCGAGGCTTAAGTAGGCGGAGTTCATTTTAACTTTATCTTTGGGTAGCTTCCAGCTTAGACGCCACAGGATTGGAACGCATGGTGAACATAAATATTTGTTTGTTCCCCATTCCCATGCCGATTGCATTTTTGTGCCTTTTGGACGTTTTGTCCTTTCTTTTGAGTCCTCCCGCATGCCTTTCTTTCTGAATTTTATATTCAGGCTCCTCTATCCATAGTGTCCTTTTGTGTGAGAGATGTATTTAATTTTCAGCACACGGACAGATAAGAACTTTTGGCAATTTTGTACTCATATGGTTTAGTACCTTGTTTTTATACATATTTCTTTCTTAGGCGATTTATTTACTCTTATCTACCTTTTGGCTTTCAATTCTTGGCATGGGATCATTTAGATATAACATACTGTTTACCCTACTCCCCTTTCCATGGGTCTTTTGCTGTCACCCCCTAGGATGTTTTAGATGTGAAATGGATGGAGCCTCGAAATAGTATTCCAAACCTCTTGATTTTGAGTTATTTCAGGGATTACGTTGGACCTCAAGGTTTTCATAGACATTTTAGGAAAACTACTTACTAGAAGAAATTCCAACAGATTCAAACAGTCTGATGCCCAAAGAATACAAGTTTATCAAGGGTTCTGATGCTCTCCACGCAACCAAAAGTCTGTTTCCTTTATTGGAATCAGGGGAAAACTACACTATTCAAACAGGAAAAGAACAAATCAAAGTGATAAAACAAGTCAATTATTTATATACAAAATGGAACAAAATAAAAATAAAACAAAATCAAGAAAAATAAGGCTTAAGAACTAAACCATTTACTGGTAAGTTCTCTTCCCATCCCTATAAATCCTGCAACTTATAGGTTGAGGGGCCAAGCTTTGCCGCAATCTGGAAAGGGCCTACCCATAACTGTTGAAATTTCATGTGTTTTCCTTTCTCATCATGAGGGTGATCCCTCTTGAGAACCAAATCTCCCACCTCAAATTCTTTTGTTCTAGCTTTGTGCTTATCAAACCACCTCTTCATTACCTCCTACTGTTGTTTAAAATGTTCTCTAGCCTTGGATCTAGATTCTTCCGCCTTCAAAAGATTATGTATCCTCATCTGCAAAACTTCATTATCTGATCCTCTTGATTCCTGAGCCATTATAAAAGAGGGTAGCATGATATTGGGGGGAAAAATGGCCTCTTTCCCATAAACAAGGGTAATGGGGACACACCTAATGAAGTCTTGGGGGTGACCCTATCAGCCCAAAGAGTATTTGGTAATGCTGAGTGCCAACTCCTCTGGTTTTCTATCACAGTCTTTTTTAAAATTCTAATCAGATTCTTGTTCGTAGATTCAGCTAAACCATTTCCTTGTGGATAGTAATTTGCAGAGTAATGCAACTTAATTCCTTTCTCATGAGAAAATGCAGTTAATCTAATAGAGGAAAAATAAGTAGCATTATCGAAAACTAAAGAAATTGGAACTCCAAACCTGGTCATAATATGATCTTGCAAGAAGTCCATGACCACATCTTCATTCACTTTATGCAACGGAATGGATTCGACCCAATGAGTGAAGTTATCAGTTGTCGTTAGAATATATTTATGTTGCAAGGAAGAATTTGGATTTATCTCTCCAATGATGTCCATCCCCCACTAGTGCTCAAAAGGTTATGTTATCATCACAGGCTTTAATGGTCCTGCTACTTTAACTTGTCTTCCACCACACCTTTGACAGATGTCACACTTTCTGACATGGGCATGTGCATCTTTACACAGCGTGGGCCAATAGTATCCGTCTCTAATAATTTTATGGGCTGTTGTACCTCCGGAGAAATGTCCTCCAGCAGGCCCATCATGTAATTCTATCATGACCTTCTTCGCATCTTCTTTCTCTAAGCATCTGAGAAGAACTCTATCATAATTCTTTCTGAATAATATTCCTTCAATAATCTGATATGAGGCTGATTTAAGACGCAGTGCTCTTCTTTGCTTAGAATTCCAGTGATTTGGTAACAATCCCGCCTGAAGGCAATGCAAAAGGTCTCGATACCAGGAGTCCAGAGCTGTGAAAAGAGGACATACATCCGTCAAATGTAACTCAGCTTCGTTTTCCTAGTTATTTTCTTCATTGTCTTTACTTTCCATCATTAGTTTGCACAATCCCTACCCTTTAACTATGTAGGCTGGCTTGAATTCAAGGTCATACTCCTATAGAGATGTTACCCAGTTGCCTTTTCTTTCTCCTAACTCTTTTTGTACCAAAAGAGACCTCACAGCTAGGTGTGGAATGATTACCTTTGTCCGGTTCTTGAGTATGTATGGTCTGAATTGTTTTACTACTTTGAACATGACATAAGCTTGTTTATCCATAGCTGGGTAATTCAATTTGGCCCCTTGCAGACCAGTGCTCATAAATGATATGGGGAACTCATCTCCCCCATCTTCCTTCTGGGTAAGCACCGTTGCTAGTGAATTGTCAGATGCAAAAGTGTACAAAATAAAATCTTTCTCAAAATCCAGACTCTTGAGAGAGGGTGCGTGTGCAACCGCTGTCTTTATTTTACTAAATGTATTCTTCTCTACATCAGTCCACTTGAATTGTACACTTTGTTTTACCATTTGTTGCAAAGGTTTAACAATTTGAGTGAAATCTGGCACAAACCTTTGCACAAAATTTATTGTCCACATAAATGATTGCATGCCCTTTTTTTTATGGGGTAAGGGAATCTGTTCGATAGCTTTGATCCTCTCAGGGTCTTTGAAGATCCCCTTCTTAGAAACCACGTGACGCAACAACTTACCTTCGGTAATGGAAAACATGCACTTCTTGGGGTTTAGTGAGATACCATATTTTCGGCAGCGTTCAAAAATCTGTTTTAGATGGAATGCGTGTTCCTCCCTTCTCTTTGAGAATATTGTGATATCATCGAGGTAAACTACAGCAATGCGGCCAATCAGTACATGGAAATCTATGTCCATAGCCCTATGGAAAGTAGCCTTAACGTTTATGAGTCCAAAAGTCATCCTTCTGTAAGCAAAAGTCCCCCATCTGGTTCTGAATGTAGTTTTCAGTCTATCTTCTTCAGCCACTAACACTTGATTGTAGCCAGAGAATCCATCTAATAAAGAAAATAATTCAGAACCTGAAACCATTTGTAATATTTGTTCCATGGGTGGAACAGGATAATTGTCTTTATCCAAAGCGTGATTTAATTTTCTGAAATCCACACATAGTCTAATTTCTCCGGATTTCTTCCTTACCGGTACCAAATTTGAAACCCATTCCGAGTGCCTAACCTTGAATATAATTCTAGCATCCAACAACTTCTTTACTTCATTCTAAATCAAAGGCTCTAATTTTGGATGCATTTTCCTTAAAGGCTACTGATAAGGTTTGATTCCAGATCTGATGGGGATAACATGCTGAATAATATTGGTATCATATGTCTTCAGATATTCATATGTCCAGGAAAAAACATCTTTGTATTGTTTGAATAGATTGATGAACTTATTCCTTTCATCTGGGGAGCAACACTTTCCCAGATTCACATCTTTAGGCTCAATTTCAGTCCCCAAATTAATCAACTCGAATTGTAGAGATGAGCTATGAGTTTTCACATTTACAGGCCTTCTAAATTTCTCATTTAGATCAAACATTTGCTCTAAAGTCCTGACTCCTTTAGGAATAAAATTATCAAATTTTAGCTCGGCTTGATGTTCTTCATCGTCAATAATCGCCCCTTTCAAAGTCTAATCATTTGTCAGGCATTCTAGAATCTGCTGATCATCATCAAAAACTCGTAGATTGGTGATCATATATGGAACCGAAGGCCTGAAAAGCAATTCAACAGAGCACCGATTATTAGAGGGCACATGCCTTGCAGCTGAAGTGGCCAACAAGTCAGCTGCCGCATTCTTGAGCCTAGGAATTGATACAATGTTAAATGCATGAAAATATTTAAGCGAATCCCATACTTCATTTTGATAAGCTTTTAAATGAGGAGAAATGCAGTGTATTTGATTTTGAATTTGTTTTACAATTATTTCAGAATCCCCAAACACTTTCAGATTTTTCACCTTTAATTCCATTGCTTTTCTTAGTCCCTGAACTAGTGCTTCATATTTAGCTGTGTTATTGGTGCATTCAAACTCTAACCTACATGAAAGAAAATGTTTATTTCTCTTCGGATCAATTAGGACACAGCCGGCTCCTGACCCATCCAAAGTTTTGGAACCATCAAAGAAAATCGTCCAACAGTCCCCTACCACTACTGTGCGTGAATCAATACCTACATCTACAGTTAAGTCTACTATTTTACAATCGATTTCATCAGCCTGTGAGAAACGAAGGAGATCAGGCTGAGCGTCCGACGTATCGTTGGCTTCTTCCGCTTGATAATTTCCTGTTTCTAGTTCAATAAAGTAATTTCCCAAAACAGAATTCACTGGTTCATTTTTTTTCTTCGAACTGAGTAACATTGTGTTTCATGTGTGGCTCCCTTAAAACCTTAATTTGATTTGGGATTCCTTTATAAGGTAGGCACAGATGTGACCAGTCCGAGGCAAAATATCCACTCAGATTTTCCGACCAATCTCTGCTCAAGACAAGTCCATAAGCTTCAGGTATGTCAGCTACCACAATGTCAATGAATTGACATACCTTATCATTTGAAGACAGGCGAATGAGAACATCCTCCATTTCCCCTATTACCTTCACATTCGTTCTATCCAGCTGAATGAACCTCCAGGTAGATGGTTTAGGTTGCCCATTTATCCTTTTCCATACTGACAGCGGCATAACATTAACTGATGCCCCCGAGTCTACTAGATAGTTGTGCACATTGTGGTTGAAAATTTCAAAGGTTAGGAGAAAAGGTGGAGTCTTGCATTTAGGCTTACCTCCCACACTCGCTTCACCAATTTCTTCTTCTTGGGGTTGATTTTTAGTGGGGAGTTTCTCCTCTGACATTTCAAGTGCTTTCAATAACCTTTCTTTCTGCTGCGGCACATTGCACATCTCAAATAACGAGATATTTGCCCTTACCTTTTTGATATCCTCCACGATGTCATAATCCATCTTATGTTCTGTGAGATTTGGCATAACATTATTTATCTTCTCTTCATTGGGCTTAGCAGGCATGTTGATCTGTCTAGGATTTTGACTGGTGATGGTAAATTCTGGGATTTTACTAGCTGAGGTGTTTTTTTGAAATTTCTTAACATTCTTTTGAAGTTTCTTAATCTTTGGGAGCATAAGACTATTTTCTTTAATCAACCCCTGGCTTCTCGTTGTTAAATTTGTTTCCAAGATATCTTCATATCTCAGATCCTTTTCTTCCTTGGCATCAAACAATGATACACAGTCCCATAAAATCATGGCCTCATCCTCCTGTTTTTCTGTTGATTTATTGTTGTCTTTCCCTTCTTCATCATTATCCTCGGTTAATTTGGAATCCAACAATTGATTCATAACCAACGTCATTGAATTTATCCATTGAGGACAATTCTTTTCAGAATGGGGTTGTTGGTGAAAAGTGCAAAATTTATCCATCCCCACCTCCGTTAAGTTCATACATGCAGGGCCGTGCGGAGGGGGTTGGGATTGATTGTTATCTTCCCTTTTCTTGTAATAAGGCTTATAAAACTTTTGGGATTCCTTTTCCTTTTCCAATTCTATTATTCTGTTAGAGAACTTCTGCATCATCTTTGGCATTCCTTCGAAGTATGGGGATTGCTCCTCTTTAGGCTTAGTAAATAACAACGCTTTCCTCCCAACATTTTTTTCTCCCGACTGCTCAAGATAGTCTTCGATGCTTTCTTTCTCAGCCTCCACTCTTTCGGCTTCTTCATAAGTCTCTGCTAGCGTTGGTTTGGCTTTCATTTTGGCAAACATGGCCAACTTGGGTCCTAGAGCTGAAGTATAATACTCAATCAGAACTTTATCGGAGGGTTTGTCTGCTTCAGAAAAATTCTTAAGATAAGCTACAAATATTTGGGTGAAACTATGGACCTTCTCTTTTCTATCTTTCTTTAAGGCACATAGCCCTTTCATGAGATCCGCATGAGTTTTTTGGGCTGCATATTTACTTCTGAAAATCCTTTCAAAGGTGTCCCAGTCTGGGATAGAGTTTGTAGGCAAACCAAAATACCATGATGCTGCTGCTCCTTAAAGGTGTGTGGAAAAAGTCTACAAACTACATCCTCATGTTCCCCAGCCCTTAATCCTTCTATTGCCAAATAGAAACTTTGTAGATGGTCATCTACTACAACCTTCTCATTTGGATCAAACTTAGGTAGCATCTTCTCAAAAGATTGAGGTAAGTCATGCAACGAAGGTGTTAAGTTCAAGGGTGATCTGGCTTTCCAAGTTGGTGGTGGATTTGGTGGGTTGGGTGGCTGGTTTGCATTTACACCTGCCATGAGTCTGGGTGGATAATGAGGAGGTGAAGGAACAGGAGTACGCGCAGGAGAATAGTAAGGTGTGTTTGGGCCTACTTGATTCAAAGGCTGAACAACTTCCTGTAATGCTACTTCTACCAACTCTTCCAAATCTCCAACCAACACTGAATCTCCCAAGATGGGAGGATCTTTCTTCTTGTACTCTCTTCGGGGTAAATAAGGGATAGTAGGTAATCCTCCAATACTCCTTACATAATCCCGTGTGTGTCTTCTTAGGCATTAACTACTTGGTTGTCTACAGAAAACAAATGTTCTCTGTTCTCTTCAGTATTTGGGTTAGGAAATAAACTACTTTCAAAACTATCACTGGTGGAGTAATTTCGAGGAAACGTATTTTCCCGACCAGCCATGCACTGGTGGCCCTCCTTGTAGGAATAGAAACTGTTGAGGCCTGGAAATTCGTAGGCAACAACAGCAAGGGATTCTCCCCAGTCAATGTTCCCAACTAGCCCGTGACTGTTTGATGTAGGGAATCCATCTGGTTTGCGGTCCGACTACCGTAGGTCAAGTAACAAAACAAAGGGTTTTACCGGTTGCGGCCTGCTCCACCGTATATATTTTTGTATTTTGACTTTAAGTATGAAATGCAAATGCCTATCTAAAGTGCAGATTGATGAAGGATGCAAGGAGTGGTCACAATGTGATGCGTAGGTTCTTACCTCTCGTCTTAGACTCTCTTGCACCTAAACCACACACCACTGGAAAAACAATACTAAGTTGTCCGTAGGGAGCAAGAAGATCAATTCATGAGTAATGTAATATTGTTCATATGTTAAGATAAATCACAGATAGTTGTTCTTATAATCAAAACACATAAACATGAATAAAGATATACACGACAAGATAGCTCGTCAACTGTTAAAACATTCATTACTCATAGTGGAAATTATCACAGAATATACCAGAGAGCATTCCTGTAAGAACATAGGTTCAGAAATTTAGAACGATCTCAAGGTTAATGAAACACAGCTGAAAATGAAATAGTTCCCCTTCAACATTGTTCATTTCAGCACATTCAAATATTCCACATAGCACTTTCTCCAACAGGAAAAAATTTGTAATTTATTATTGCAAAACGAAGTAGTTCCTCTTACAACAAGTAGTTCACAAGTTCCTCTGGGAACAAGACTCCTTGGCCAAAGCCTCACTTACCCATACTTGTACCAAAAGGAAAACCTTTTAGCTCCCCAACCATTCCCTCTCACTCTTTTGTCACTTTGTGAATGCTCACCATTCATCCAAACGTTACATTCCAGATAAAGATTTCATAAAAACCGGGAACATCTAGGTAACTGACGGAAAGCCTAAGCACGAGCTTCCACCCTCTAATGATTGTGCCCGACTATTCCTCGGTCTCCTTTCAGGCCCTCATAATTTTCCCCTTCGAGCAACGATTCCGCTGCCTTATGCTTTAATATGCTTTGTCCTTCAAATGCACCTTCTTTGCCACAATAATCTTTAGCGAGATTCGAGAAACTGCCATGTCTGGATGCAAACAAACGAGAATCCATCATTTAATCTGTCTATTTTAAATAAACCTAAATCGTGATATTAAGAATGGGTACTAAAGCAGAAAAACCCGAGCTTGGTTCTCATGTGCGAATTTCAAACCAAAAAAGACACACAGGTTTCTTATGGAAAAAGACGACCTTGTAACAACCGGAGGAACGATTAAGAAAAATGCATATAAAAACCCCCATCGGTGAATCGAGACACTAGACATCGGACGGTCAGTGCGCTGTCAAACTGCAACGGTGGAAGTCCAACAATCTAGGGGTTCCAGAACACACATCAAAACTTGGCGCAATAAAACATCGAGGGTGGGACTTACTGAGGCATCAGATAGTTAGCGCGTTGTAAAGCCACAACGGAGGAAGTTCATAGGTCAATAAAAATCCGCGGACAAGTCAACATCGAAAAATCAAAGAGCTAGACATCAGCGAAAAGGCAAACAGTTCGACGAGCAATCAGCCTATTCTGGATCCGCAATGGCGGAAGTTAATCGGTTTGCAGCCTTCGATCAAAGTCAAAAAAAAATTTGAAAAATTGCAAAGCAAGGTCTTTTCCAAAATAGAATCTGAGTTTAGCGAAATATTCTAACTATCAGCACCACGTCTGACTCACTCCCAAAAGCACGACGACTGAAAAACCACTTTAAACTTCACAGATGAAACAACTTACCACCGGGCAGAGCCTTACATTCCAAGTATGCACAGACCAAGATGGAAACTCAAATATCAAAACTGGCCTCAAATAATCCGACATGTAGCAGAGTGGGGCAAACAAAATCAAAAGGAGGATCCAAAATGTCCAGAAATTTGGGAACAGTTGCAGCTGCAACAAGATCCTATTCAATTTGCTGGGTATTCTATGGAGATATGATTATATTTACAAAATGTCTTAAGTTACTCATGATATGGTGTCTAGATGTTTTTCCCCATGATGATGACTTGAGGGATGATGGATTTTGGTATGTTGCTTATGATTTAAGGTTATGCTCCTTCATTTTCACAAGTGGTTAGTATTCTTTGGAGAATTAACATGTTGTGATAGCATGGGTATGGGTTTCTTTATAGGGCACATTATTTTATTCTAGGACCACAATAGGAATATATTTGCAAGTGGAAAATTTTGTTGGATTCTAAAGGGAATCGGGAGGTGTAAATGTAAAAAATTCCCTTGTAAAGAGGGAGTGTTAGCTTCCAGGTTACTCCAAAGGTTTTTAAATTATGTTTGGGGGTGCTTCATGGGATTTGAGCCTCAGGGTGTAGAATCAACCTATATATGGACTAATATGGATATGCACTTGGAAGATAGTCCATGATCGATTCTCACATTGGAGATACCTTACTCAATGATTGATTGACCTTAGTTGGGTGCTTTCTTGGTATTATTCCCTAAAACATTAGAGTTATATTCATAGGTTGGGTGATGACCTTAATATGGCCACATGGAGATGATTTCTTACTTAGAGCAATCACTACTCAAGAGAAGGAGAATTATGCATCTCGGAGAAGGGAATAAATCCCTAGAAAGAAAATCTACTTAAATTCCTATATGGAGGAATGCATTTGTATCTTGGATGCCTAATCTAAAATAATGTTCATGTAAGGGGAGTGGAACTATTGGAATACATATATTATTATGAGCAATGGCGTTTATATGGGTTTGTAACATAGGATTGTAGGCACATATTTTGTAGTTTCATCTCCTTAGATATTGTATTGCATACAACATCACCTTGGATCTAGACAAGCGCACCCTTGGAGTGTAGTACTCCACTTATGTGGGCCTAGAAGTGATTAATGAAGGTCTATAATAATGGAATTGGCCCACATATGTATTATTTTCCTTCCTTACCTCTGATATATATAGAGGAAAGAGAGAGTCCTTCACTCACTCATCATTCTTGTCGATTTTGCGATTAAAGATTTGACTAGGAGGAGTACAATAGTCTTCCTATCCCTCTAAATTATATATCTTCTTGTGTTCTCTCTCTCGCTCTCTCTCTCTCTCTCTCTCTCACACACACACACACACACACACACACTAGGGTTTCTTAATTTTTTTGGGGAATCTTGAAGTCTAGTGCCAGTGTTTCATTCGTTAGAGATTTGGAGATTACGATCATGTGATTAAACCATAGGTTATATATAGAGATTATATGAATAATAAAATGAGATACCTTTCCTTGGATTACTTACTTGATTTATTCATGCTTGTTAGATCTCCCTGGTTGAGATAGGGTTTGCTTGGTTTTTGTTTCCTAGGGTTTTGGAGAACTAACGGATTGTACTAACCTTGAAATAAGGCTATGGTATGTACATGAAGTTCATATATTATGCATATTATTGAATTTTTAAGCTTTCCAATACATGTATAAATTGCATATTTGATTTTCATCCATCTATGTTCTTCATGCTTTTTAATTTCTAGCTATATATGTCTTGTTAATTTTACATAAGGAAAGTGTAATCATGTTAAGTAAGTTAAAATTGTAATTGAAGTGAAGTATTGTTTTGTTGTTGTATTTACAATTCCAAATAATTTTTTTATATATATGGTTTATGCATGATATGACTATGTTGGAGAGATGAAACTTGTAGGAACACATTGGTAGTTTTGTTCTTGGATTGCCTACATAATTGGGGTTAATAAGAATCGAAATAATGCCCATTGTCACTTGTTTTTAATTATATTTCATAACAATCCTAATACCGAAAATTCATTATGTAAAAATCTCGTAAACCTTTAGTTAAAGAGCTGAAATTTATATTTTGCATTGAAGTCAAACTGTGTACGGGAAGTTTCCACATAGTTTAAGAGTGTTTCAAAACTTCAACACTCTATCAACATAAATAATATTTCTATTTAGATGAATTCACTTCTATTATAATAAATATTACTTGTAAATGACGTGCAGATGATGTATTCCTTTATTTTTAAATTGGAAATCCAAACCAATACCAAAGGTGAGGCCCTTATCACTCCAACCATTTCACATGTAGATTTACATGGAAGAGATGTTAATACTCTATAGTTGAGAAATTATTAACACCATTATATAGTTGAGAAATTATTAACACCATTATATTTATCATTAGTAAGAGATTCGTGATCTACTAAGGAATAAAAACTCAAAATACTCGGTGACATTATTTTCCACCCCTCAAAGCATCCTGGTAGGTCACCTCCATAGGATAACCTCATAACATCATGTAATATCCTGAGTGAAGATATGTTTTATCCTCCCTTGGTTTACATAAACGAAGTTACTAATAAGTAGGATTGGTATCCATCTCTCCCTATGATGCCTACATCACAATTCTTCTTTATACCATTTTTAGCCATATTTAACCTAAATTGACAACAACAACCCCTATTCCTACACACATCAAATAACACCATCAATATAATCAAAATAATTCATGATCATATGTTAACAACATAAATTCTAAAATGAGATATCTAATCTCTTGAACCATCTTTGGTCCATATACCTTGACTCATTCTCAAAGACAATATGTTTGTAGGTCCTATATATCACACTCAATAGATCATTAGTAATATTATAGATATAATAAGCCAATTATGTATGTCATATAATCATAAATTAATTCCATATGTCAACATATTTCATAAATTATTTTATTCAATCATCATTGTATCAAAATCATAAATTAGTACACAAGGTTACAACACCCATTAAAATCCAACTAAATCTCAGCATGATCATAGGTAATGTATAATCAACATTTCATACGGTGACATGTAATTATTTGATATCCTCACAAAGTATGAAAGAATAAGCTACATAAAGGTACATACATCAAACAATAATGGGTCTTTTATACATGTGGAATGCCTTAAAAATTAGGTAAAATAGGTAATAATAAGTCTAGTAAAAATGATCCATTACCATGTCTAATTATTTATTTAGAGTTCAACAAAGTACATCCAAATTCAATCAAAGAATGGGGTAAGGAATGCTACATTTGATTTAAAATTATGGAATATGGAGCATTTATGGATTTGCTCAATTTTATTCTAAATTTCCGAAGGAATGCTACAATCCTATATTTCAAAGCTATAAAGAATATCCATACTAACTTAAGTGTTGAATTTTGTTTTTTATGTCCACATTTATTTTTTTACAATGCAAGTTTTTCAATCATGAATGGTTTTCTTATCAACTTAATGATTTAATGTTATGCAACCAAGTCCCATAAATAGCATAAAAATAGCATAAATAGACAATAAGAGAGTAATCCACGCCTTAACACTAAATAATAGAGATACATATCAATCCTCTTCAAGGGAGGAACCTCCTTACACGATGTATTGAGTACACAAGACAAGATAAGATACAATGATGACTAAAATGAGAATATCTCCTTCCCATATATAGGAGACAAAGGTGTACAATAACGACTAATAGACCCACTAATAAAGCCAACCGACATAAATAATATGTAATGCACCACAATATAGGGGGTAAGGTGCCACACTATATGGGGTAATGTGTCATCATTAAGTCTTAACATTTAAACTCAAATAGAAATTAAAATTAATAATAATACTAATACTAATATTAATAAAATACTTACATATTAAGTTAATAATATTATTATAATAGCTTGCACAAGTGTGGCTCATTAGCGATTCACTTGATATGAAGCCACATGTTGTAAAGGAGGTCACGAGTTCAAATCACACATGGACTTACCCGTGTCCCATGCTTGCAGGCGGTTGTGGGGAACCTAGGGGTATAATGGTAGTGAGAATGGATCCCTGGACCCCATGTCATGTGAGTACCATCCTAGTCCCCAGTTGTCGATTCCCTTAGTCTCTCTCTCTCTCTCTCTCTCTCTCTCTCTCTCTCATACACACACACACACACACATCATTTTTGGGATTGTCTGTGTATTGTATGTCATTATTCTATGACCCATATCCCATGAGTATAGTTGCAACTGACCAATTTCTCATGTTTTTCAATATTCCACTTAGCACTCGTTGCATCGGGTGATGCTCACAAGGATGAAGAAGTGGAATTGATACTAGTGAAATTAATTACATAGAAACAATAATCGCTTACAGGGCTTGCACCGGGTAACCATGACTTACCTAGAGGTCACCCATCCCAGAACTCATCTGGCTCAAGCGCGCTTAAATGTGGATTTTTCCCCATAACTAAATCCCACTTAGCTTGCTACCCCATTTACAAAACCTTAGCAAGTATTGTGCATTGTAAACTATTTAGATAGAGATCCCTTAATTCTTTTTCATTTAATCATAGGGGTTTTAACAATCCAACATATGATATATCATCTTTGAGATTATCTGCGTAGTGTAAGTCATTAATATATGACCCATAACCCATGAGTATAGTTGCAACTAACCAATTTCTCATGGTTTTCAATAGCCCACTTAACACTCAATGCATCGGGTGAAGCCCACAGGGGTGAATAAGTGGAATTGATATGAGTGAAATGAATTGCATAGCATCAATCATCACTTCTGGGGCTTGCTCTGGGTATCCAGAAACTCTCGAGAGCTCACCCATCCTAGAACTCCTTTGGCTCAAACGCACTTAACTATGGATTTTTCCACACATCCAAGCCCACTTATATTGATACCCCATTTTCAAAACCTTAGCAAGTATTGTGCCTTATGAACTAATTAGTTAGAGATCCCTTAATTCTTTTTTATTTAAGCATAGGGGTTTTGGCAGTCCAACATATAATATATAATTTTCAGGATTGTCTGATTATCTGCATAGTGTAAGTCATTAATATATTGCCCATATCCCATTAGTATAGTTGCAGCTGACCAATTTCTCATGGTTTTGAATAGTCCACTTAGCACTCATTGCATTGGGTGATGCTCACAGGGGTGAAGAAGTGGAATTGATACTAGTCAAATGAATTGTATAGCATCAATCATCACTTATGAGGCTTGCAAATGGTAACCAAGACTTCGTGAGAGGTCACCCATCTCAGAACTCCTATGGATCAAGCGCACTTAACTATGGAGTTTTACACACAAAAAAACCCACTTAGCTTGCTACCCCATTTGCAAAACCTTAGCAAGTATTGTACCTTGTGAACTCTTCAATTAAATCTCCCTTAACTCTTTTTCATTTAAAATTAATACTTACATATTTATAAAATTAATACTTACATAATTATAAAACTTCACTTCTTCGATATTTTTTATTTTAAAATTAAAAAAAGCCCCGAAGTGGCAATGTCCATGTGGCTTCTCTTAGGTTGAGTTTATTGTAAAAGAGAAAACTATGATCATTTTGTCCCATAGGCTGCTCTTAGGTTAAGTTTATTGTAAAAGAGAAAACCATAATCTTGTTGTCCATGTTCTATTCACAAAACCATTGAGATTTGAATTTATCAAGATGCCAGACACATGGCAGAAGATTGGAAATGAAAATGCAAAACCAGACTTCAAACTTCAATCTCCTCGTTCATAAATCACAACCTACTACAAGAGGAGGTAGCCACACTTGGACCAAAATTTGTTGTCGACTTTACCTAATGGATCCTATGGTTTACAACTGATTCAAGGTTATATAAAGGGTTAGGTGCACGCAATTTATGTGTATATTAATTTACTAATAGATGTCTAAAATTCTAGTTCATGAAGATCAAGACCCACTATTACTTCGCTACATATCCCTTCCAAAAAGACCATATAGCATCCTAATTAACATCATAGTAGGCATCCTTCCACTCATAATGTTTTCACTAAAACCAAAATGGCATGTGAATGTCAATAATAAAAGTCAAGGTTTCTCATTTGTAGTAAAATAGAATAATTTTGATGTAGTGGCACACACATAGTATCAAAATTTTCATACATTTGATCAAACCAAGATAATCAAATATTGCAAGACCTTTTGGATTCATATTCAATGTATTCTTTTGCTAAGTTGGAAATAAATATGTGTTATAGCTGATTTTACCACACTTGGTAGATCGCACCTTTATGGCCTTCCATGTCCCTCTACAAACTCATTGAACCCCTCTTGTTCAAATTATACTATGATGTCCCAAGAAAGTCCCTTAAAAACACCTGTTTATTTGTATACATGAATTTAATCCAATACTCATGTGTACACACAACTTTTGAGACATTACCTGCATACATCAGGAAATGTGCATAAAAACAAAAACTTTTGGAGTTTTCCTCATTGAGTCCTGAATATATTGACTCTTGGCATTCCATATGCCTAGAAACACTCCGAATCGATCCTCCATTGCCTATTGGAGGGATATATATTGATCCTCTTGGATGCATTGAAGGAGCAGAATTTTAGAGAGCAATGAAACTATAGTCCATTGTTGCCTCACTTGTTTATGCTTGAGTCTGCATCCCTTTGTCCCTTTGGAGCACACAATGCTTCTCTTCCCAATATTTTTCTTGCTTTGTGAGCTTTCCATTGAGATGTAGGATTGAAGTGGTGGAGGCCCAGGTGGAAGACTCGGTTTCTCCATTTCGATGAGGTGCCGACAGAGTTTGCCACTGTTCTATCTCTGTTTTTATAATAGAAATATCCATTTCTCATCTAATACATGTGCATAACTATGAATATTTTGTCCATGGATGTAGTTATTTGCTTATACATGATGGTTTATATATCAAAGTGTTAGGCCTCCTCTAGCATATATAAACCACCATGTATAAGAAAATAACTACATCCATGGCCAAAATATTCATAGTTATGCACATGTATTAGATGAGAAATGGATATTTCTATTAATAAAAACAGAGATAGATCAGTGACAAACTATGTCGGCACCTCGTCGAAACGGAGAAACCGATTCCTCCACCTAGGCCTCCACCATTTCAATCTTCCATCCAAATGGCAAGCTCACCAAGCAAGGGAAAACTTGGGAAGAGCAACACTATGTGCTCCAAAGGTACAAAGGGATGTAGACTCAAGCATCAATAAGTGAGGCAACAATGGACTATAGTTTCCTTGCTCTCCAAAATTCTCCTCCTTCAATGCATCCAAGAGGCTCAATATATAGCTCGTCAATAGGAAATGGAGGGTCGAGTCAGAGTGTTTCTAGGCATATGGAAGGCCAAGTGTCAAGTTATTCGGGACTCAATGAGGAAAAATCCAAAAGGTTTTGTTTTTATGCACATTTCCCGATGTACGTAGATATTGGTTCAAAAACCTGCGTGTAGATGCAGGTATTAGATTAAAAGTCACGTATACAAATAAACAAGTGTTTTTAAGGGACTTTCTTGCGACGTCAAAGTATAATTTGAGCAAGAGGGGTTCAATGTATTTGCAGAGGGACATGGAAGGCCATAAAGGTGTGATCTACCAAGTGTGGTAAAATCAGCTATAACAATATGAGCCCTAAATTGTCCACATTTTCATCCTCTTCTGTATTTTCCATATTTTTTATCCTCTTCTGTGCACTAATTAGCTGGCGGGAAAGTGAATATTTGATAGAAGGGGTTCAAACCTAAGTGTTAATGTCAATCATCATCAAAAAAATCAATACTTAAGATTATGCTTATGTATATTACATCATGTACAAACAGACAAATCCAATAATAGTACATGAAATTTTGTAGCTGCTATGCATAAGTATTAAAATTAAAATGAATGAGGTGGAGATCGTGAAATCTCATAGAGATGAAAGTGAGTCAACTAAACCAAGGCACAGTCATGATTTCAAGTTTGTGCATAGGTTGAATCATTTATAAATGAAGGAAAAATCCTTGTAACAATAAAATAATATTAATATTAATTTATTTATAATTAAAAGACAATCTAAATTCAATAGTCATGCCCTTTTACGAAAAGGTGCATGACGGGCTTATATAAAGCCCAAACCTATGTAACTATTTATCATCTCATATATTATCAATATTTACTATTACTTACCAACATGTGGGATTTAGATTACTTGTGGGCATTTTAGAGAATTTACGATCGTTAAGGAAGCTTTTCATGCATCATTGGTATCATAGCGAAGTTAGAGTTCATGATTCAGGTTTTTAACCACTATATTAGGGTTTCCCTAAAAAATAGGACCTTGTAAAAAAAAATTAAAAAAGGGTAAAAGTAAAACCACACGTGGTTTCATAATAAGTGGGTTTGTGTTTATTCTCCAACAACAAACAAAAAAACTAGATTTGAACATGGGTGGGGAAGGTAATAATCATTCCTCCCAACCACCCAATCTACACCATTTTACAAAACTTAAGGGGAAAAAAATACAAAAGTGCATAATAATTTCTACTAAGAATCAAGTGGTATTTGAATTTAGGTGGGGTAGGTAACAATCATTCCTCCCAACCACCCAATCTACAAGAAGTCTTTAGGGAAGAAAATTAATTATTTCAACCTTCAAAAAATAAATTATTATTATAATAATTACTTAATAATTGTATTCAGTACAATTATTAAATTACAAGAGTAAATAAAAACACGACAAAATTGAAGAAGACAAGAAGTCAATCAAAAGGAAAACCAACTATCATCAAAGAACACCAGAAGTTAGGAATTATGGTGAATTCTAAATCAGAATTGTAGTCCCAACTACAAGTAGCATTGGACAAAGTATTTCACATGACAAAGTTGGATATTTCTAAGGGATTAATAGAGTGGGAGAATCATTATCTAAAAATAAGTATTGAAAGATTACCTACTCAAATTGAGGAATTAATGAGTAAAAAATGAACCAATCAGAATCTACAAAACCAAAAAATCATGAAATGTGCAGTCGAGAATAAAGAAGAAATAAAACGATAAAACAAAATCATAAGGACAAAGATGAAAAAATCACACAAATTCAGACAAAAGTAAAATGCCAAGAAGTAGAGAATTGCCACCTTCAGCAACATATTGAGGAACACCAGCAGAAAGAGGACGACTCAAAAAAAGCGCACAAGTTGGAAATTACGAAATTCAATAACACATTAACAAGTAATACTGAAGAAATATATCGATTAAGAAATCATAATAAAATATTAATTACAAAGATTAAAAAACTGAAACATAGTCGCAAGAAGGAATAGTCCAATGAAGATCTCGAAGAAAGAGTTCTAGAAAATCAAGACAAAAACCAACGCCTAAAGAATATTAATCAAGAACTAGAGAAACAAATCGAGAAGTTATTAGAGGACAAAAAGTTGCAAGATAAAAGGTTTAAGAAGATTCAAAGTAAAAACAATCTACTGGAGAACAAAATAGCACAAATCTAGAAAGAAGCATCCAGACTCTCTTAGTAAATTGATTAAAATAATAAATAGAAATTTATAATTATTTAGGATTAAAATAATGGAAAGAATTTTGAAATTAAATATAAAGAATTAATAGTAATTAATAAATTCATGTTTGTTATAAATATAGAAATGGGGAAGGTATGATAGAAGACCAGGAGAGGGAATTACAACTAAAAAGGGGTGTAACTATGAAGAGATCTAAAAACTAAATAGTGTTCAACCAATTGGAATATTAACTAAATAATAATGACATTGGTAGGACAAAAAAATAAATGGAAAGTATGACTCTGTTGCAGCTGCAACATTTTTCCCAAAATTCCAAAAAATTTCAGGACCCTCATTTTGCTTACATTGGTTTATTTTGTTGATTTGGTTTAATGATTCTTTAGAAAATTTTTTCCTAATGCCAGAAATGATCCACTACTTATTTAAGTTTACCATTGCCTTTGAATGCGTTTGAGTGTTTGAGTCAAAAGTTTATTTACTTGTGCTCCCGCCGTTGTGGAGAAGTAATAAGCAACTAGCTTCGATAATTTTCTCTGATGCATTTTGGCTCAATCGGCTGAATTTTGGATTTATGTCGAAACATTTTGTTCCTACGTTCTCCGCAGTTGCAGACGGCGGACTACGAAGTCCCTCAACAAATGTATTAGCTTTTCAACCCCACTTTGTTGTTTCGTGAATCCTTAAGTTTTCGGCTTCCGCCATTTCGGCTGCAACAAGCACTATCTTTCCAGTCATTCAGTTGATTTTTTCTCTGATTTAGAGTTTACCTATTGTGGAATGTGATGTCCTTTACATTTATGCCGTTGCGGCTCCTTATCCTTCTACCGCTCTGACGTTTAGTCTTGCGATCTCCGATGCATTATTGGCTTCTCCCGGGTGTCTCGGCAGTTTCATTTAGGTGTTTTACCACCCGACGTTGTGGGAGGAGATGTTCTTGTGACCTCTAATCATTATGTTTTCGCCGTCCGATGCTTTCTCCCGCCTCTCATGGTTGACCGTATATATATGGGGTCAAGTAGGGTGATTATTCTATTGCTATTTTGGATTGTCGTGCACTGTCGTTTCGCTCGAGCTCGCTAGGACCCCGCTGTCGGTGTACCCTCGTTCCCATGTGGCTCAACTATGGAAGCCTAACAATCTTCCTCCCGCCAGTTGCGTAGCAGTGCCAGGTAGGCTCTTGTACGCATTATCCCGTTCCGTTTGAATGAGCGTTTTGATTATTATTCCACGGTTAGTTTTTCACGACCGTTTTTCCTTGGTCCCCGTAGTTTACATGTATATATGCTTGGGGCGTGTAGTGTAACTGTTAGTGGGGGAGTTTTGTGGCCCGCGGGGTAGTTTTCCTCCACGGCCGTTATGATTGACGACCCTGCACTTGGTGGTTGGGGAAATTGGTGCAGGCGGCCGTTACGCTGTCTGCACCAATCTGCCCCAATTTTTGATGGGCTATGCGGGGAAGGTTTTTCATGGCTTCCCTATGAAATGTTGGACTGGTTTCCCCCACTTAGGTTGCCTGCATCCTCAAACCAAGGCCACGATTTACCTCGTTGTTTCGAAGCGACCCGGTTCACGACCGAATTCGAACCCGAGCCGGTCTGGAGGAGAATAGCACCGCACAGCATTAGACGGACCATAGATGGCATGTAGGTAGTGTTTTGTTGAGGTGCCCCATCGAGTAACTTGAATAGGTTCCCCTGTCGTTCTACGTAGCGCAGTAGTCATGGCGCCCATAGAGAGCCCGAGGTTATTTCATTACAGCGTAGATTTTGTTTTCCACTCAAGTTTTGTTGATTAAGCCATTTTCAGGCTTAGACAGGAGTATTTGCGTGCACATATTTGCTTCATTTAATTAATTGCCATCATGATATACACAAATGAGGTAAAACATTTTTTACATTGTTATTTCAATCTCTGCAAATTATCCGGAAATAGCCTAACTGTTACAATTTTATACGTGACAGGAAGATTCCGAACTTAAAATGTCAAAGCACCAAAAGAAGAAGGCCCCTGTGGTCGAAGAGGATCCCAACGTAGAAGTCATTACCAAGACCGAATACATTTATGAAGATACCAAATGTATAATTGGTGTCGAGCCTAAGTATCAATGGGGAGACATCTACAGGTTGATCACGCGCCAAGAGGTACCCGATATAGGCTTTGAGGAAGAGGGCATATATGCCAATATAGAAAGGTATTCCCTAATGAAGATTGCTACAAGACCAGAGCTCTTTCCATGCTCTGAAGTAATTGGGTGGATTCTTCCTAGGGCAGATGTAACCACCATTATCCTTGAGAATGTTGACAAACAGGGCTATGATGCCTATAGCCCAGGATATGTAGCCCTGGCCTACCACCTGCCAGAAGCACAAATATTTTTAACTAAATATTGGCTAAGAAACATTAGAATGGACCTCGTTGAGACCCTCAAGAGGATGCTCTTGCCTGGAAGAAACTTTAGAACCAGGCCAACGGGAGAATATGATACTGCGAGCATAAGGACCCCTTACAGGTTCATTGCCTTAATGCTCAATAGAATCTTTGGAAGAGCTCATGGCAAAATCTTCAAATTGGAGTGGATGCCAATTATGTTTTATGTCACAACACAGGGGACCATTTTCAACTGGGCCAACATAGTGTCGAATAGCCTTTGAGCTTGTATGGCCTCAGATTTGGGAGGAGTGTCCCAAAAGAGGTCATAATTTTACATGAGCGCCATACTCATTGATTACGTACTGTGCAATCAACCTTTCCCCAGCCTAAGGTGGATTTCAGACTGAGAAAGGATACCTGTCTACTCTGCATACAAGCCACTGTGGGCTCATAAGTACCACAATCATTACAGAGAGGTTTGTGAACATTTTATCATGCCATTGTATACTCTTATTTTCCTGAAAGAATGTGACTGGATGTCTGAGGAGGCACTGCGGGTGATCGAGGAATATGCTGATTATTACCTGACTAAGGAGGGGCTCTATTTTAGAATGTTTGGAGGCTCTAGATCACCCTCCCTACTGCCCAAATATGCCACAGACTATATAGTTCATAAAGAGGCCGTTAGGCAAGTCTTCCTGGATGGCATAGGAAGCTTTTTATTCGAACACAAGAAGGTTGCGTATCCTCCTTTGCCTTTCAGGTTGGGGAGTTATAAGTTTACCAGAGTGAAGAAGGAAGATGAATTTGTGGAGGAATTGGAAAAGTTTCATTTTGGTGAAATGCCCTTCCATAGGAATGACTCCCACAACAAGGTTGCTAAGCACTGCAAAGAGGCCAATGTCCACTTTGAATACACCCACCATTGGGATAGAGAAGAGTCTGTCTTCCACAGTGCATTGAACATAACAGCCTTGAGGAAAAGGTTCAAAAAGAAGATCACCACCAAAGGTGGAAAGGGGCAGGATTAGAAAGCAAAGGCCGAGGAGGAAACCAGGAAAAGAAACGAAGAAGCCCAAAGGTTAGCCCAAGAAGCCGAGGGGTGGATGAAGGGAGAAGAAGAAGAGAAAAGAAGAGCTGCATAAGAGGCAGCCAGAAAAGCGGAAGAAGACACTAGATGTGAAGAAGAAGAAAGAAAAAGGAAGCTAGATGAGGAGCTTCAGAAACAGGAGGCAGAGAGGATGAAGCTGACCCAGATAGCGACAGAACAGTCAGCCACTGACATAGCCGACATTCAGACCCAGGACGTGGAGAACCCCGATGTGTAGGACCCAGAAGTACCTGCTGTCAGCACACCTGGACACTCTATGGTCCCCACACTTAGACTGGTCCCCTTTGAACAAAATATAGGGGAAGAAGTCCCTGATTTTAATTGTCATGTCCCCGGTTTCGACCCCGTTTGCATGATGCATATATTGTAATTAATCGTGGTGAGGAGCTCAAGGAAAAAGCCCCACCATCGATTTTGTTGTGTATGTTTCGGCAATGGGGATAATTGCCGGCGGCATCTCGTGCTATAAGGCACATTATAATTCGGCATCATGTAAACCCGCACATCAATTAAAATAAACCACAACCAGCTACGGCAGTGCAACAATGAATGAAAAGGGCATGGTTCCAAAGGATAAGGGGTGGGGGGGATGTCAAACCTTGGTTATGGGGGAAAAACCCATGTTTTGTCACCTTGTTGATTTTCCATCTTCCCTTGTTAACCTCTTTAATGCTCAGCTGGTGGTTGAGGAGTTATGGCTGAGGGAATTTATTGCTGAAGTGGTGGTGGTTGTGGCAGGCTGTCAGCCTTACCCAATTGCCCACTCCACCCATGTCTGCCCATTCTTCACCCTCACGCACTCCTCCCTGGTCTGTTCACTCACTCACCACGATTTTGGGTCTGTTGGTTCCTCACGCACAGGTTTTGGACGAATTTGGTCTCACGTAGACATTTTCTGGGGCTCCACGGGTTGCTGAAGCACCCACGCACTGTAATTCGCGTCCTGGCTGTTGTTTTGTTCATCCACGGGAAAAATCGGAGTTGTTTTCTCCTCACGCAGGGCCTCTACTGCTGGAATCCTCACGCAAAAAGTTGGGTATGTCTTCCCCGTGCATTTTTCTGTTGGGTGCGAGTTTTTCCTCACGCACAAGATGTTTGGGTCGTTTTTTCCCTGTAGAGAGCCGTGCTTGCTGTTTGTGTTGGGGCTGTGTCTTCCCCATGCGTTTTGCTGGCTGTGGGTTCCAATTTCGTTTTGGACCACTGTGGATCTCCAATTCGTGGGCTGAGTTTCCCTGTTTTGGTACTGTGCATAGTTGCCATTGTTTTTACTTTGAAATTGGGCTGTTGTTGTTGTTTCCCTGGGTTGGGATGTTGTTGCTGAGTTGTTTTGGCCACGTTAGGGCCAAAACCTACTCTGAGTTGCCTTATAGGCTGGAGCTGTGTCTCACCTTTCGTTTGGGACTATCATCGGTCATTTTGCTTCTTCACAGAGCTGTGAAGGGATTGTATGGCTGCTGGTATGCAGTGGTTGAACCTTGGACTGTGCTGGTTTGGCTTGTCTGTTGAAAGCCTGTGAAACCCAGCAGTGTTGGTTTGGCTGTTATGTGTCCCCTTGGCTATGTCTAAGCCTGCAATTGACCCTTATTCCAGAGGAATCATGCCCAGCTCGGGGGTGGCAGCGTTGCTGAGAGATTGATGAGCAAGCTGGCCTATGGTTGGGTGGAACGTTGCAGCGACGTAGCTGGTTGTGGGTGAAATTCTTCATCAATAGATAAGTGTCGCTGTTTACTGCATCTTTGTAATTTATATTGGTGTTAAATGAACTATAATGAACTTGATGAATGATGGGTGATGGACTGAGTGTGTGTGCTTCCGCTGTATGATTAAAGATAAATGCATCTGTGTATGCTTGTATGCTTAATTCCAGCATTCATTTCATTTGTTTATGTTCATGGGTTGTTTGCCCGGTTGTATTTGATGTGCTCGTCGTGTCCTCTTCGCCGGTTGAGGGATGGGGACGTGACATTAATACTATATTCTATGACAAGGAAAGAAAGAGGATAGTGAAAAGAACTGAAAAGAAGGTTGAAACAGGGGCTCTGTCTGGGAAGATGATAATTGATACAACCATTGTGTACAGAACAGACTGAGATCCCAGATTCACTATTAGAGCAGGGGATACATTGATCCATGCCACAGAGGACAATGTAGATAAGATAATGACTGATCTAGAGCAGTCTAAGAAGTCTTCTTCTCAACTAAAGGACACACTAAGAAAGGAAAGAGAAGAAAACAACAAGTTGAAGAGAAAATTTGAAGATGTGCAAAAGGAGATAAAGTCTTCAAAGGCTGAATTGCAAGTTCTCCAAGCAAAAAGAAGATCAATGGAGACTACCCAGGAGTGTCTCGAGAGAATACGACAAGAATATAAGGAGCTAAGGGCGGAGAAGGAACAACTGCTAGGAAAGATAGAGGATCTAGAGTTGCAAAAGACCACCTTGGAGGTGAATGAGAGGCAATCTCAGGAAAAAGAGATAAAACTTCAAGAGAAGATTGCATCTCTGACAGCAGATTTGGAGGAAGCTAAAGAACAACAGGTTAATCTCCAACCTTTTAAGGAACATGTGCTGGCACAAAAGGCCAAGATGCTCCAGCTACAGATGGCCATAGAAGATGAGAGATGCAGGGTTTTGCAAATAGTCGGTTGGAGGAGATTTTGGAGACCTCATCGTATTTTGTTGATAGATCTCAGGACATCCTAGAAGTCCTGACAACAAGGATGGCAAGGCTAGAGGACAATGATGAAGTTCCTGCAGAGCCACCCTCGAAAGATCGACAGACCCTTAAGCAGGACCACGACTTACTGGAGTTTTCTATTAACACGACCAAGGAATTCAAAAAGACTGTTAGAAAGACAAAAGGAACATGCACAAAATTCTTCAGAAGGCTCCTGATTACCTATAAGTAGTGCCAAGTAGAAGTTGAGCAGAGACTGGATGCTTTTCTGGACCACAACTTGTTTGTGGAAATTTTGCAGAAAAGGTACAAAGAAGAGGAAAGCAAAATACAACACATTAAAGCTCTCGATGACCAGACCTTAAGGAATGAGGTAGATCATTCTGCAGTCAATGTGCAGCTATTAGAAGACCAGCTTCGTTTGAGTGCAGCCAGAATTGAAGCCATCAAGAACCAGGATGCAAAGTTCGAGATAAATATTCATTTTTTGGAACCTTCTGAGTTTGAAGGCCTCGCCTCAGAGGCTTTATCTTGGAAGAAATTTCTAAATGCCCAAGCGGGACCCTCCTCGTGAATATTGGTTCATTTTTGTAATATGTTGTAATTTTGTAAGCATTTAATGAAAGCAAAGTCTTGGAAGGCGAAAAGTTTGGGAAGCCCAAGAGCTATTCGTAGGAAACCCAACAGTATTATTCTTTTGTATAAATATAAAGGACTTAGAAGAACAAAGGGCTTTTTCCCAGTAAGCCAAAAAGAGATATTGTAAGAAGAACTACGTTTGTTTGCAATAAAGAATTATTGTTTTCGTGTCGGAGAAAGTTTGGTGGGACATTCAAATGTTATGCTGTGGATTGGTGGAAGATGAACTATTTCATTTTTCAGTTTTTTCATTAACTATGAGATCATTCTAACTCTGAGGGCCTATGTCTTGCTTGAATGATTTCTGTTTTATTCTGTGAAATTACCACCATGAGTAATGAATGCTGTTCATAAGCAATTAGCTATCTGATTGTCTAAATATCTTTAATAGTTCATGTGTTGTGTGAAGTAATATCAGCTATCTGTAATCTCTCCGTATAATGCATGTACAATATACATTACTCATTGATAAGTTACATTTTAGCTCCCCGGGGATAGGTAGATAGTTAGATTTACTTTATTTCTGTATATGTGATCTAGATGCTTGTGAGTTTTAAGACGAGAGGTAAGAACCTGCGCATCACTTTGTGAATACTCCTTGCATCCTTTATCACCCTGCATGTTAATTAGGAACTGCATATCATACTTTAAGTCAAAAATACAAAAACACATACGGTGGACCGGGCCGCAACCGGTAAAACCCTTATTTTTGTTACTTGACCTACGGTAGCCGGATCGCAAATCGAACGGATTCCCTACACCAAATAGTCACGGGCTAATTGGGAATGTTGACTGGGGAGAATCCCTTGCTGTTGTTGCCTGCGAATTTCCAGGACTCAACAGACTCACTACCCAATTCAAAATACGCCTCTCCTTCCTCCCCTCATGATCCTCTTCTTCTCCTTCCTTCCCCTCCTCTAGATCCTCAAGACTCCTATCCCAACCCTCTACACCCTCCTCGACTCTCTCCTCTTACGCAACCCACAAACCTATCTTCACACTCCTCATGCCTCTCTCTTTCCTTCTCCTCATCCCTATATTGCATCCCATACCCTCGCATCCCAGATCTCACTCTCTCACCCCCCCTCACACCTCTTCTTACCATCTTCCTAAATTCTCCTCACACTCACCTTCTCCCTTCCTACCTTCTCACAATGTCCCAAACATCACCCAGTATCCTCACCCTGCTATCCTTCAGTCCCCTCTACCCATAATCATTTCTCCCACCTCTCACTCCCCCTCATGTAGCCCCATCGCTTTGCGTTCCTTACCTCCATTTGACTCCCTCCCCCTTCTTCGCTTCTGTTGAGAATATAGTTGTCATTGATGTCAAAGGTGTTCACGGATGGCAAAGGAATGACCAGTAGATATGGTAGTAGGATGATTTCATCATTGACAGAGGAAAGTTAGATCCAACTGTTGTCGGTCATTTCGTTGATTCAATTAGCAGGGGGATTAATAGCAAAGGATAGACACATAATTATTATGAGATTCACAAATTCACATTTGATCGTAGATTAACGGTCAGGATTTAATCCATGAGGAAATATACGTTGGTGAATTATTTCTACACAAAGAAAAGTGAGGATCTGCAATCCACATTAGATCGTAGATCAACAACTAGGAGTGAACCCGCAAAGAAATCAACTGTTCAGGAGAAAAGCGAAGGGTAGAGAATAGCAGAAAAACTTTGGAAAATGTCACAGTTATGCTACCCGAAATGTGGAATATCGACGATCCAGAAAACAACCACATAAGATCGATGGTGTGGAAGAAAGAAGGTGAAAAGCGGAAGGCAAAGAATTGCAAAAGCAATGTTTCAGTATTTGACAAACCGCATTCCACAACCCGCGATCCAGAAGATTGACGGTGAGGAAAGATTAGTGTTGAAATAGGAAGGCGGATAAATGCAAAAGAAACGTTTGAGTTTTTGAGAACCTGCATTCCGCAATCCGCGATCCGGAAGATCTACGGTCAGGAAGACATTCGTAAAATATTGATGGTGCTGAAATATTAGCGCGGAAAGATTAGTGCAGAAAGTGGAAATCTCAAAATGACATTTTGGAAAATTCACAAAACCACATTCTGCTATCCGCATTTTATATCAGATCAACGATCACGAAAGAGCTCATAGGAGATCAACGGTGCAGAACAATTGGTATGGAAAGACAACTATGAAAATTGAGAAAAGACATTTTGAGAAATGTCACAGATCCGCGATCTGTATTCCGCATCCTATCTTAGATCTACGGTCAGGAAGAAGCCCTATATAAAATCAATGGCTCAGGATGGTTGCGGAAATGGAGAATACGGAAGGTCACGAATGGATGATTCATGGAGAGGCACGATCAATGAAATGGCGCAATGATGAAGAGATGCATCCACAAGAAGAGTGAAGGTGTTTATTGACAAAATGATTTAAGGAAATAATTTGTCTCTATGATTGCAAGTGATAGAGTCCAAGAAGTGAATAGAAGACTAATAAAAATCATTTCAGGGTGGCAGGGTGGTGCTAGGGTAGGCTATATGTATGGAAAGGGTGTTGTAGTAGACAGAAAAATAGGGTGTTGTAGAATCCTTATATGTTGTAGTAGACATAAGCCCAGGGTGTTGGAGCATCCTTGTCTGTTGTAGTAGATAGAAACCCAGGGTGTTGTTGCATCCTTTCTATAGCAGTAGATAAAGAAATTTTGTCTATTCATCTTTTTAATGAGTTTGAATTGGTGGTTTTCTCTTTGAGGTTTCCATGATAAAATTTATGTCTTAACATGTTTGATTCATTGTGTTCTTTGTTATTTTAAAAAGGAAAAATACAATACTGATTCACCCCCCCTCTCAGTGTTGTGGAATAATCCAACAATTGGTATCAGAGCGGGTCCTTTCACTACAGTTTAACCACTAGAAGGTAGATCCTATTTAAAACCCATTATGAGTCAACAAGAAGGTTTAGCCACCACAAACCTCCACTATTCACAGGAGAAAATTATGCATACTGGAGTGTGAGAATGAAATTCCATCTGATGTCTCTTGGATGGAAGGTTTGGGAAGCAACTGAAAGAGAATATAAAAATATAGACAACATCCTAACTACAGACAGTACGAAGATAGGCCAATAGGAGGGTAATGCAAAAGCCTTAAATTCCATCCTGAGTGGATTGCCAAGCACTATATTTGTAAAAGTCATGCAATGCAAAACTGCCAAACAAGCTTGGGATAAGTTAAAGATTATCTATGAACGGGCATCCAAGGTCAAAGAATCCAAGCTTCAGACATATAGAGGGAAGTTTGAGAGCCTAAAAATGAAAGAATAAGAAAACATTGGAGAATACATTCTAAGAGTAGATGAAGTTGTAAATGCTATTAGAGGCCTTGGAGGAAAATTAGAGGAAAGAGAAGTAGTTGATAAGGTACTAAGAACATTGCCAATGAATTATGACTCAAAGGTGTCAACTTTATAAGAATGAGATGATATTGATGCCATGACAGTAGATGAACTACATGTGATCTTCACTACATATGAGACGGGGATGGGACAAAATGAACCTTCAAGAAAAGAAGCAACTTTTAAATCCTCATCCAAAAATCAATCAGAGAACCTAGATGATGAGGAAGGTATATTTATTAAAAAACTTGAGAAGGGTACGAGAAAATATAAAGGAAAGTTACCCCTAAAATGTATTAACTGTGGAATAATTGGACATTTTGCCTCAAAATGTACTTACCCCAAACAAGATGATAGTGATGAGAGAGAAACCTCAAAATTCAAAAAGGATAAAACATGAAACAAGAAGAAGTCCTATGAGAAAAAGAAAATTTTCTACATCATGGACGATATTGAAAATGGAGATACAAGTGAAGATGAGGAAACTAAAATTCTATTCATGGGTATTGATACTCAATATTCAAATAGTGACTTGGATGTAGAAGGAGAAGTAGACTTAAGAGATGAACTTGTTAGCGCTCTTGAAGAACTTGAGAAATGCAGGAAAAATAACAAACAATCAAGTTATATCATTAGTGAGTTGGAAGCTCAACTTCTCAACGCCAAAAGTATCGAGGAGGACCTAAACTTGCAGCTCAAAATAAGAATACAAGAATCTGAGAGACTTGAAGAAGAGATCATACAATTCAAGAAAAAGCTTGATGAAGGATATATCAAATCAAAGTTTGAGAATAGCTCAAGGATTCTAGATGACAACCTCAATCGCCAAAGAGCATCAAGTGATAGATCTGGCTTGGGTTTTAACAAAGAAAAGAAACCAGAATGTTTCTCTTTCACTAATCAAGGAGGAAACAAGAAAAGTTATGATGAAGCACTAAAGAGTCCAGTTAAAAAGGAATAGAGCAAGAAAGCTGCCCCAAACTCTCAAGATAAAAATAGAAATAATATGGTGCCTAAGAGACCAAATAGACATCTGAGGATCTTTTTAGGTCACTGTTACACTTGTAATAAATTTGGTCATAAATCCTTAAATTGTAGAGATTATGGGAAGGTTATTGAATACAAGAAGAAGTCATCAAGCATTAAACCAAAAGGAAATAATAACCTTTTACACTTCTTCAAAAATATGACATAGAGTGTTATAAATGTAGTAACCATGGATATATGGCAAGATATTGTAAACTGATGACTCCTACAAGGAAGACTGTTGCAATTAAGTCTCAAGACACAAAACAAAAGAAGTATTGGAGGCAAAAGGAAGAAAAGGAAAGTTCCTTGATTTCTCTATGTGGAACATAAAATAAAAACCTATGGCACTTGGACAATGGGTGTTCAAAACATATGACTTCTGACCCCAAAAAAATCATAACACTAAAAGACAATAAGGGTAAAGAGACAATTTGTATTCCAAGATAATTGGCAAAGGAACATCTGTTGTCAATAACAAGATCAAAGCAGAAAATGTATTACTAGTAGAAAATATCAATCCTAATCTCCTCAGTGTAAGTCAAACATGTGATTAAGGGCACATCTGTATTTTTTACTTGGAGAAATGTGAGATCAGGAAAAAGGACTCAGGAAGAGTTATTGGCATTTCTATAAGAAATTCAAACAATGTATGCATCCTAGAAAATGAAAATCAATGTTACTTAAGTATGGTTGATGAAAGTTGGTTATGGCACAGGAGGATGGGACATTTAAATTTTGACAATCTTGTCAAAATAAGTAAGAAGGAAGTTGTAAGAGATTTGCCTAAAATAGTAAAACCTCTAAACTCAGTTTGTAAACATTGTCAACACGGGAAGAAAACTAGAGATAGTTTTAAAACAAAAGAACATATGGCCTCACATCCTCTTGAAATAGTGCACACGGATCTCTATGGACCAACAAGAATTAAAATAATGCAAGGAGAATATTATTTCATGTTGCTCATTGATGATTACACAAGGATGACTTGGGTGACATTTCTCAAAGAAAAATCAGAAGCCTTTGAGAAGTTTAAAATATTCAAAGCAATGGTTGAAAATGAGACATATATGAAAATCAAATGTATTAGATTAGACAATGGGGGAGAGTTTACTTCAAATGAGTTTAATGAGTTTTGTGAGATACATGGAATCAAGAGACAATTTTTAGCTGCAAAGACTCCTCAGCAGAATGGTGTGGTTGAAAGGAAAAATAGAACAATCCAAGAAGTTTCCAGAACAATGCTTAATGAAGCAAATATGTTAGATGCATATTGGAAAGAAGCAGTATACACAGTTGTCTATATACTTAATAGAGGACAACTCAGAGTGAATAAGGACAAGAACCCTTATGAACTATGGTATGGAAGACCAGCCTCAGTCAAATATTTCAAAGTATTTAGAAGTAAGTGTTACATTAAAAGGAACGAGAATGACCTTGGCAAGTTTGACTCTAGGACTGATGAAGGAATATTTCTAGGATATTCATCCACCAAGAAGGCGTATAGATGTTACAATGAAAGGTTAAAAAATATTGTAGAAAGTGAATATGTGAGAGTAGATGATATAAAATCAAGAAGAGTAAGAATTCATGACAGTGTTGAAAATACAAATGGTGAAGAAAAGGAAAACTCGAAGGAGGAAGAAAGTACTCACGATGAAGAAGAAGGTATAGAAAAGGAAGATACAATTGAAAGTGAAGAAGACTTCCCAAGAACTGATACAAAAACTCCATCTAGAAGGATAACAAAGAATCATACAGAGACACAGATCATAGGTGATAAAAATGTTGGAGCCAGTGCAAGGAGACAACTACCATTTAATGAACAAGCCCTACTTTCAATAGTGGAACCTAAGGATTTTAAAAAAGCCATCAAAATTAATGAATGGGTTAAAGCCATGAATGAAGAATTAGATCAGATTGAGAAAAACGAGACCTGGGAAGCTATCCCAAGACCTAAGGATAATAATGTTTTAGGGACCAAATGGGTTTTCAAGAACAAATTCAATTAGGATGGTCAAGTAATAAGGAACAAGGAAAGATTAGTATGTAAAGGGTATGATCAAGTAGAAGGGACTGATTTTGAAGAAACTTATGCTCCTGTGGAAAGACTTGAAGCAATCAGAATGTTTTCAGCACTCTCAAGCCATAAAAAATTAAATCATATAAAATGGATTTCAAGCTTGCATTTTTGAATGGAAAGATAGAAGAAGAGGTTTATATTGAACAACCTGAAGGCTTCCTATTATCAGAAAATAGAGACTATGTTTGCAAACTGAAAAAGGCACTCTATGGTCTCAAACAAGCTCCAAGGGCATGGTTTTCAAGGCTGGACAACTACTTAAAAAACAAGGATTTAAGAGAGGTTCGACTGAAATTAATCTCTACTTAAAAATCGAAGATGAGAATATGATCATTGTTTTTGTTTATGTAGATGACATCATATTTGGAAGTAATTTGCAAATACTAAGTGTAATATTTGCTTCTCAAATTAAGAAGGAATTTGAAATGTCAATGTTGGGGGAACTATAATTTTTCTTGGGGTTACAAGTTTATCAAACAGACAAAGGAATCTTTATCTCTCAAACTAAGTACGCCAAATACATGCTTAAAAAAATTAAGATAAAAGACTCCAAATATGTTAGTACTCCTATGATCACAGGTTTGCAAATTAAGTAAGGACGATGAGTCTCTGGAAGTGGATCAGACCATGTACAGATCAATGATATGCAGTCTATTGTATGTGACAGTTACAATACTAGATGTGATGCAAGTTGTAGGTTTGGTTTCTAGGTTCTAGTCAAACCCCAAAGAAACACATGTAACCGCAGTAAAAAGGATTTTCAAATATTTGGAAGGTACTATGGAGTATGGGTTATGGTACCCAAAAATCAAGACTTTATTTTAAAAGCATTTACTGATGTAGATTGGGAAGGAAGTGTGGATGATAGAAAGAGTACCAGTGGAGAAACATTCTACTTAGGAAATTGTTTGGTTTCATGGTTAAGTAAAAAACAATATTCCATTTCACTCTCCACAACAGAGGCCGGATATATTGTTGCTGCGTCATGTTGCACCTAGGTCATTTGGATGAAGCAAACACTAGAAGACTTACTTGTGAAGTATGAGCACCCAATAATAATAAATTGTGATAATAGCAATTCCATAAATATGTCAAAAAACCCTGTCATACATTCCAAGACAAAAAAAAATACCAATAAAATATCATTTCCTAAGAGAACAAGTGTTCCATAAGGTTTTCAAACTGGAGTATGTTGACACAAAAGAATAGGTTGCTATCATTTTCACCAAGCCACTACCTAAGGAATCCTTTGAGCATCTTAGACAGAATATGGGAGTAACTCCCTTACGAAAATTGTAGAGGAGGAAGCACAATCCTAGGGGGAGATATGATGACAGGGGGAGTTTTTAGAAAGAAGAAAGACATGAAATCCTCAATATCATAATAGGTTATACTTTGTCATTGTTGTCAAAGGGGGATAATGTTTAGATGCTTCCATAAATACCAAAGGAGGAGATTGTTGAGAATATAGTTGTCATTGATCTCAAATGTGTTCATGAATGACAAAAGAATAACCAATAGATATGGTCGCAGGATGAGTTCAAAAAAGATAGAGGAAAGTCAGATCCAATGGTTGTCGGTCATTCCATTGATTCAACTAGCATGGGAATTAATAGCAGAGGCTAGATGTAGAATTATTATGAGATCCACAAATTTGCATTTGATCATATGATCAATGGTTCAGATTTAATCTGCGAGGAAATCTATGGTGGTGAATGATTTATGCACAAAGAAAAGTGAGGATCCACAATCCACATTAGATCGTAGATCAATGACTAGGAGTGAACCCGCAAATAAATCCACAGTTCAGAAGAAAAGCGGAAGGCAAAGAAACATGGAAAAACTTTGGGAAATGTCACAGTTTTTCTCCCCTAAATCTGGAAGATCGATGGTCCAGAGAAAAACAGCATAAGATCAACGGTGTGGAAGAAAGAAGGAAGAAAGAGAAAGGTGAAGAATTGTGAAATCAACATTTCAGTCTTTGAGAACCTGCATTCCGCAACCCGCGATCTAGAAGATCGACGATCAGGAATACATATGTAAAAGATTGATGGTGAGGAAAGATTAGTGCAGAAAGTGGAAGACAGAGAAATGCAAAAGCAACATTTGAGTTTTTGAGAACCCGCATTCCACAACCCATGATCGAGAAGATACATGATTAGGAAGACATCCGTAAAATATCAACGGTGTGGAAATATTAGTGCAGAAAGAGGAGATATTGAAATGAAATTTTTGAAAAGTCATAAACCTGCATTTCACTATCCGCATCTTAGCTCAGATCAACGATCATAAAAGAGCCCGTGGGAGATCAACGGTGCGAAACGATTCGCGCAGAAAGACAACTGTGGAAATCGAGAAAAGAAATTTTGAGAGATGTCACAGATCCATGATCTGTATTTTGCATCCTATATTAGATCTACAGCCAGGAAGAAGCCCGATATAAAATCCACAGCTCGGGATGGTTGCGGAAATGGAGAATGCAGAAGGTCACGACTGGATGATTCATGAAGAGGCACGATCAATGAAATGGTGCAATGATGAAGACATGAGTCCATAGGAAGCGTGAAGGTATTTATTGACAAAATGATTGAAGGAAATAATTCATCTACGTGATTATGAATGAAAAAGTCTAAGAAGTGAATAGTAGACTGATAAAAATCATTCTAGGATGGCATGGTGGTGCTAGGCCATGCTATAAGTATACAAAGGGTGTTGTATCATCCTTGTCTATTGTAGCAAAATAAAACCAGGGTGTTGTAGCTTCCTTGTCTATTGTAGCAAGAAGAAACCCAGGGTGTTGGAGCATACTTGTCTGTTGTAGCAGATAGAAACCTAGGGTGTTGTTGCATCCTTTATGTAGTAGCATATAAATCAATTTTGTAGATTCATCTTTTTAATGAGTTTGAATTGGTGGTTTTCTTTTTGAGGTTTTCACGATAAAATTTATGTCTTAACCTATTTGATTCATTATGTACTTTTTTATTTTAAAAAGGAAAAAGGAAATAATGATTCACCCCCCCCTCTTAGTATTGTGGAATAATCCAACAACTTCCTCATCCATGAACCTTATTGATTTTAAATCCTCTAACCCTACTCATAATAATAGTAAGCTTAGTAATAAAAACTAAAATTAAAATAATACAAATATAAATAAAAAAATAAAAATAAAGATAATACAAAACTAAATAAGAATAAGGTCCCTTCTCCCTTACCTTATCGTTTATTCCCTCACCCCCCCTAAATCCTCTCTTCCCCCTCTAGGATCGTCTTCATATTCTATGGTTTTCAGTCTTTATTCTCAAGTTCTTGATTCCCATTCCTCTAGTCTCTTACGGAAAGGATTCAACTTTGGCATTGTCTTCAATAAAATTCCTTTTGAGTAAATTATATGCTCCATTGAACCCATTACTAGCCACCTTCCTCCTCATGAATATGAAGAACTTCGCTAAGGACAATCTAGAATTACCAAGTCTTGGAGACTCCCAAAGCCCAATCTTTATAAGGATGATAGTATGGCTCTTTGTAATCTTAATTCCACCAAGGATATTGTCATCCTCAAAGCCGATAAAGGCAATGTTGTCTTTATTATGAACGCAATTGATTATTATGCTAAAATGCTTGATCTCTTATCGCCTTCGTCTTACAAACCCCTCTCCAAAAATGCCATCATTAAAATTACCAATACCATCAAAGATTATTTGTTTGACCCTTCCATTAAAAAGTGCATTCTTCCTCATAATCCCAAAGACCCAAAAATATATGGCCAACCCAAAATTCATAAAAAGGGTATTCCTCTTAGGCCCATTATTAGTAAACAAGGAGGCCCTACCCATGATTTATTTAAATTCTTAGTTGACAAATTTTCCCCCTTTGTTGGTCAAAATCCTTCTTTCATTAAAGATTATTTTAATTTCATTCATAAAATTCAAAACATTTACCTTGATCACGATGACCTTATGGTCAGTTTCGACGTTGTCTCCCTCTTCACCAAAATTCATGTTCATCAAACCCTTGACATAATCTCTAATCTTGTAAATGAAAAGAAACCATTAATATGATTTGAATCTACCTCACCTCCACTTTCGTTTGATTTAAAGACACATTCTATGAACAAAATCAAGGCACAACCATAGGGTCTTTTTTATAGTCGGTTGTTGTGAACATTTTCATGGAACATTTTGAAACCCTAGATTTGAATATATTCGCCTTGAAACCAAGAATGTTGGTTTCATTTTGTTGATGATACGTTTTTCATCTGGACCAATGGGCCTAATGTGCTTAATAAATTTCATTGTCATTTGAACATTATCTCCCTTCACATTTAATTTACCATGGAAATCCAACAAGACAATTCTATCCCTTTCTTAGAAGTTCTTGTCACCCACCAATTGGACAGTTCCCTTTCTCATAAAGTCTTCTACAAAAAGACCCACACTGACATATGCCTTCATGCTCACTTCCACGACCACCTATATAAAAAATGAATTGTCCTTAAAACCTTAATTACTAGAGCTATCTGCATTTCAGACCCCCTACACTTTAATGAAGAAATATATCACCTTACCAAGGACTTCAATTCCAATGGTTACTTCATTAACCAAATTAATAAATATTTTCAATCCATAGTTCATCCCAAACCCAAACCCAATCCTCCCCAACCCAACCCCCCTCTCATGCTTGATTATTTCTTCCTTTAATCCAAGGCATTACTAATCGCATTTTTAAACTCCTGGTTAAGAAAAATATCAAAACTATCTTCAAAGCTCACAAAAATATCAAGCAGCTATTTCGAAGCGTTAAAGGTAAATCCAAACCCCTTCTCTCTCAAAGGGGTCTATAAAATTTTGTGCTCATGTGGAAAATCCTTCTTTGGACAGACCGACAGGTCTATTCAAGCTTTCCTCAAAGAACACAATTCTGACACTAATCATGATCATCTCTCTAAATATTCCCTTGTAGAACACACTTTTAATTCTAAACACCTTATCTGCTTTGATCAAACCAAAATCCTTGCTCACACCTCTCATTACACCTCCCACATTATAAGAGAATCCCTTGAAATTGAAACAACTATTTTAATCATGAGGATAGTTATAATCTAAGTCAATCATGGAAACCTTTAATCCATCATATAAACCACGTTGTTAATTAATATTTTGTAGATTTTCCCTTCTCCATCCCTCTTACTCTTTTCCTCTTTTCCCCTCTCACCCTCTAATTATCCCCCTTCCCTCTAGATCTTCTATATCTTCTATTTAAATATTTTTTCTCTCTGATTACTCCTTGGTTTTTATTTTATCATTGCCCTTTTCCTCTTTTTTTCTTTAGATCGCCCCTCTTTAATTTAATTTATTATTAACTTAATATTAATCCTTTTAGTTGATCTTATTTATCTCTTTTCAACTTGGTTAGAGTTCCAAATCCCCTCCTCTGTTTCAATTAATTTGTACCTCCTCCCACATTTTTTAGTATCAATTGTCCCGACTCTAGATCATACTTTCAACCCTTTCTTTGCTTCTTTTATTTTTAAGATTTATTTTATTTCAATTAAGGCCTTTCCTTCTTATAATTTATTCTTTTTTTCTTTACCCTTACAAAATTCTAACCTTTTATCCTTAGTTTTTCTAATCGAGTTTTTCATTATTTCATCCTTTGATCATTATATTATGGAAAACCCTATTTACCTTGATTTGTCATTAATTTATTAACTTACCATTCATTTTTTGTCCTACCAATGTCATTACTTTTTTGTAATGTGGTTCACATCCCTAAAAGATATAGGGCTCGCTACGTCCATAGTAATAATTATTAAGGGGCCCACTCGAATAGGACTCACCTATATACTATAGGTTTGGGAGGCTAGCCTCGAAGGACATGGAGAATTGAACCTCCGACCTTAATTACTTCATTCTTAGACTTGGAAGCACCAACTAACTGAGCTACCCCTCGAGGCTACCAGTGTCACTACTATTTAGTTAAATTATAATGATTGAACCCTATTTACTTTTTAGTTCTCTTCATGTTTACACACCCTTTTTAGTTATAATTCCCCCCTCCTTGTCTTCTATCATACGTTCCCCCTCCTTTCTATATTTATAATAAACATGAATTTGTCAATTAATATTAATTTTGTATATTTAATTTCAAAAGGCTCTCAATTGTTTAATCCTAACTAATTCTAACATTTTTATTTATTATTTTAATCCATTTAATTAAGTTATATCCTTATTATTATTCTAATCAAATTGAATTTAATTCTTATTTTTACCCCTTCTTTAGTGGAATTTATTTCTTATTATGATCCCGTCTATTCCTTTTTTATTGAATTTAACTAATTTCCAATTACAATTATCCTTATTCTTACTCATTTTTTGGTATACACCGCTTTATTTTGGGTTTTTATCCTCAATGGATAATTCTCAATCTCCTTATATGTTTAGCCTAGACCTTTTCCAACCTAAAGGATGTTCTTTTTTATTCCCTTAATATGGGTGAAGTGTCCACTAGAAACATCGGATCTAAAACTACAACATAGTGAATATCCAGATGCCTTGATACATTTTCTAATAATTGTGAAAGGATCCATAATCAGATTAATCAAAATTGACAACATTCATCCAAAGTAGCAATGTCATCATACTTATTAATTTTCCATCAAAAAATCATCGACAAATTCCAATATATATAAATTAACAATATTATACCAATAAAATCATCATTATATTTTGGATATTGCCACTTTTAGAACAGAGTATAGAGCAGCAAATCCAAGGGAGAGGCTCGAATTAGCATGCAGGAAGCTATGCGTAGGTAATTAGCAAGGGACAAGTCCTGCACGAGGGCTAGACTAGATGTTCCTTGTAAGCAGTCCCTCTACTTTACAGTTTGGATCGAAGTCCCTACTGATTTTTGCTGGCTTCATGGCCTCTCGTATGCCAGAGCCTCTGTCGGAAGATCCTTGGAGTAATCTGGATCTAGCTTTCCAGGCCTTGGTTTCCTCCATTCAGAACCTCCCCACAGCACATCCTCCATATTCTAACTTTGTGAAGCGAGCAGCGATGCCAAAAGTCTAAATCATGTTGGTGGCTTCATGAATGAAAGCTTTGGCTTTGATCGAGAGAGAGCTAATAGGGCAGTTCTCAGGGATATTTCCATTGTCGAAATCCATGGAGATCAGGATCTCCAAAAACTGGATGCCTCTCATCACCGGGGGTTTGCAACACTTTTTCTGTGGCAAAGGATTTTACACCTTTCTGTTTGAAAACAAAGAATACTGAGATCTTATTTTATGAAATGGATCATATTTCATGGTCCCTCGAGGTCTATATCTCAACAGATGGACCCTATCCTTTGATCTAGAAAAGAATGTCCCTTCAGCAGTGTCGATCTAGGTCCGGTTACCTCATCTACCTCTCCATTGTTGGAATGATGAAGCCCTGCAATCGATTAGGAACTCTTTAGGTAGATACATAGACAAAGCCAAACCAAAAGGACCTATATTTTCTTGTGCCAGGATTTGCATAGAGGTAGACCTAGAAAAAGGACTTCCATAAGGAGTTGATCTATTCATGGACGGATGGGAATTCTACCAGAAGGTAGACTATGAACAACTACCATTCAAATGCAGGGAATTCCATGAATACAAACACTTCGTAAAGAACTGCCCTAAGTCTACTCAAGAAGAAGCTGAAAAAAATGGAAGTAGGTTGGCATCAAGAAAAGAGAGGAAAAAAAACAAACCCTACCACTACCAGTAACTTCGGAAAAGGACAAGAAAAAATCCAGGAGCAATCTACTAAAAGCAAAGGAACCTTCATCAACAATCAATTTGATTCCCTCCAAGCTGAAGAAGGGGAAATTCCCAATCTAGAAACCAATAACAAGGAATATAGAATAGAAAGATGTAAGACCCAGACCCCAACAACATTCTCCCCAATAGTGGTAGAATAGGTCTCAGAGAAAGATCCTAATAGATCGGTCTCCCCAGGAGGAACTTGGGAAGATATGGTGGCAGAATATGAAGACAACACTGGGAAAACAGATGAAATATCACCTTCCCCTGGAGGACCATGGGCATAAATGGTCAGGCACAGTAGGATCAACCCAAAAATGCATCCCCAGGCCAATCATCATCTCAAGAAACCCAGGAAACAACAGGGCAAGGGCAATCCCAAGCCACAAGAGGAAGGAGATATCAAAGGCAACAATGCGAGCAAGAGGCAGAAATATAATTCGAATTAGGAAGACAACTCAGTGTAGAAGAAACCAGACTGCTTCAGAGTGTTAAATCCTCTAGGCCCAAAGACTTCAGATCCTGAGCAGGATCTCATACATTCAAGAAATAATGAATCTAGTCTCTTGGAATTGTAGAGGTCCGGGAGGATCTATCAAGGTAGAAGCTCTGAAAAACATCATAAACACTGAGAAACCAGACATTCTGCTCATCTAGGAGACTAAGATGCCAGAAGATGAGGTTTTGAATAGATCATCCCTCTTCTGGAAATTCAACATTGGGAAAGCCATCAGTTTTAGATGTGCTTCAGGTGGAATAGAAATCTTCTGCAGAGAAGACAAATTCAATATCAAATCAACAAAAGAAAACACACAATGGTTACTAGTAGAACTGCAAAACAAAAGCAATCAAGAAATTATTTACCTTTGCAATGTATATGGTTCAACCCATTATAGAGAAAAAATGGATTTTTGGGATTCTTCTCTCCTTAAAAGCAGATCTGCATGGGAAAGACATTATCATATCTAGAGATTTCAATACAACAAAATCGAGCTCAGAAAAAAGAGGAGGTTCGATCATCAGAGACTCCTTTGGTGAAAATATCTAAGATTTGATGGTAGACCTTGATTTGCTGGATCCAATGCCCAAAAATGGGAGATTCAACTAAAGCAACAAGCGAATTGGACCAGGGCACATTGCAGCAAGACTAGATTGTTTTCTGGTAAGTACATCCTTCTTGCAAAAATATTTTCTTCCTACTTCTCACATTATCTCTTCATCCACCTCTGACCATAAGCCCACCTCCCTCTCCTTCACCCTTCCTACAAAACTAGGGCATATTCCCTTCAGGTTCAACCCCCTATGGTTGAACAATGCCAAGACTTTAGATATTATTCGCACAGCCTAGAACTACTCTCTTTATGGATCCCCCAGCTTCATATGGGAGTCTAAGATTAGGGATGCCCACTCTTCCTTGAAAAAATGGATAGCTACATCCTACTCAGAACCTGCCACTTAAAAAAAAATCCTTCAATAAGATTTGAACACCCTTCACTCTAAAATGGACAAAGAAGAGATCACTCATGAAATCCTAGCTCAAGAGAAATCCATAAATAGTGAGATTCTAAAAGTAGCCATACATGAAGAAGATTTTCTAAGAATTAAATACCATCAACTTTGGTTAAAGGGAGGAGATAAAAATACTAGCTACTTTCATAAAAAACCAAGATCAAAATGAGCTACAACTTCATCAATGAATTGAAAAACAACAATAACGAAACTATCTCCGAGCAAGACAATATCAAGAAGCTGGCATTACATCACTTCAACCAGTTGTATTCTAACAGTGGTGAGATGGATCCTTTCTCCCAAGTGAATCTGCTTTCAAGAATTCAGTCCAGTATTTCTGAAGAAGAGAACAACGAGCTGGGAAAGCCTATATCTGAAAATGAGATTATTGAAGCAATCTGGACCCTCCACCCTGATAAATCCCCTCGTCATGATGGATTTACGATAAATTTCTATTGAGCCTCTTGGGACATCATCAAAGAAGATCTAAAGAAAATGCTAAACTGGACCAGAAAAAAAAGATAAAATCAGAGGAGCCACCAATTCCACCTCCCTGGATTTAATCCCAAATGAAAAAAATCCTCTTTTGATTGAAAGGTTTCGTCCCATCTCATTATGTAACACATCCTATAAAATTACCACCAAAATCCTTTCTACAAGAATGAAAAAGATCATGGCAAGGATTATTTCGGAAACATAGGGAGGTTTCATTGCTAGAAGGAAGATCATGGACAACATAATCATAGTCCAAGAGGCCATCCATTCAAGCATGGAGCACAAACAACAAGGAATGGCCATCAAGCTGGACATGGAAAAATCTTTCAACAGGGTCAATCACTTATTCTTATTTGAGATCATGCTCAAAATGGGATTTCCAAATTTTTTTTGCAGATGGATCAAAGCTTGCGATGGCAGCCCATGGATTGCACCACTTGTCAATGGCAGACCAACAAGCTTCTTTCAAGCCTCCCAAGGACTCCATCAAGGCTACCCGTTATCCCCTCTCTTATACCTCATTCCAGCTGAGTCTTTGAGCAAGAATTTATAGGCCCTGCAAAACAACAGAGAACTCAGAGGTCTAAAAATTGCAAGAGGGGTAAAAAACACCAATCACGCTCAATATGCAGATGACACTATTCTTCTAGGAGGAGCCTCTGTCATAATTGCTGAAAGATTTAAAGAGGTCATCTCCATCTTTCTCAAATATTCATATGGGAAAGTTAATGCTGTCAAAACTAAAATGTACGGCTGGAATTGCCCTGCCAGAACCATGGCCAAGATAGCCAGGATGCTAGGATATGAAGGTAGCATAAAATGGAACTCCTTCAGATATCTTGGAATCACGATTCATAAAGGGAGTAAAAAAAGAAGATTGGAAAGTTCTGGTTCAAAAAATCAAGAATAAAATTCATTCTCTGGGAGCCATGTGGCTCAACCCGGTAGGGAAACTGACACTCATCAATGCTGTCCTGGCAGCATTTCCAATATTCACATGTTCCATCTCTTTAGCCCCCAAGTCGATTATCTAGGAGATAGAGAAAGATCTTAGATGGTTCCTTTGGAAGGGAGGAAAGCACGATGGCTCCAAGACGCTGCATCTCATTAATTGGAACACGATTTGTAGGAAAAAAGATAGTGGAGGAGTGGGTGTCAAAGAATTGGCAGCCATGAACCTAGCGTTAGGTGCAAAAATCATTTGGAAAATGATTTCATGGAATAGATCTTGGTGGAAGGATGCATTAAGTAAAAATTACCTCAATGGGAACAGAGACAGATGTTTGACATTCATACCAATTAATCCAAACGTGTCTCCAATTTGCAAATTGTGTCAAAAATCAGCTTTCATCATCCAAGAAGATCTACGATGGGAAACTGACAATGGTAGGAAAATCCATATTTGCGAGGACTGTGTGGGAATTGCACAACATTGTGGTATATTCATGGATTTAAAAAGCTGTATGGATAGTCAAGACATCTCCACGATCAACGAATTATCGAGCTGGCACAACAGTGGAAGATGGGCTGGGTGGAGATGTTTGGAAATGCCATACCATTTGAAGACGGATTACATTCAACTGCAGTCGCTCCTCCAAGGCTCCTTGCCGATTCCCATCAACTTAAAAGATTCCATAAGCTGGGGAAATACAAGAATATACACAGTTAAAGCTTGATACAATGCAATTCAAAATGATAAGAGAAAAGAGAGCATCTGGAAAAATGTATGGAACATTGATGGACTTCCTAAAATAATTTTTTTTTGTTGGCTCTTAGTTCACTAGAAAATCCTGACAGTAGAGAATTTTAAAAAGAGGGGAATTGAAGGACCATCTTGCTGCATTATGTGCAAAAATGTGGAAGAAACACATAAGCAGCTCTTTCTAGATTTCTCCTTTGCTAATGAGGTTTGGTGCTTATCTATTAAAGAGATTCATTTTAATATCATTCTTCCTACTAATTGGAAAGATATTTTTGCTTGCTGGAAAGACTATTGCCAAGGTTCTTTATTTTAAAAACCAAATTTCACAAGAGCATGGCTTGCGCTCCCCAAATATGTCTGCTGGAATATTTGGATAGCTAGAAACAAAGGCTTATTTGAAAACCTGAGTCTTTCTCCTGATAGAGTCTCCTCCTCTGCCAAAGCACTATGGGCTGAAGCTCTTCTATCCAATGGATTGCTGCAATTACATATTGAACCTTTGAACTCCAATGAGAAAAGATGGACTAGAGATCTTCTTTTCCCCCTCAAGTCTTCTCCGACAGATGCTAAAAAACCCAACCCTTCAAGATGGCAGATCTGAAAGAACCCAGAATCTTTTAGCAATTGGTGGACAAATTTGGATTGTCATACTCTATTTTTTGATGGGGCCTCCAAAGGTAATCCGAGATTGTCAAGTGCAGGAGGGGTAATTTTTTATCCGGGGTGGAAGAAGCAGAAATATTTTTCTTGGGGCATTGGTAGGAGCTCCAACAAATATGCAGAGTGGCTAGCCTTACTGAAAGGGCTGGACATTGCTATCACTCTAGGAATCAAAGATCTAGTAGTGTTCGGGGATTCACTACTAGTCATCAGAGAGGTAAGGAAGCTGGTTAAAAATTATAAAAGTCCTTCCAACAAGATGCATCACATTTTCATCATCCTTATTAATGAATTTAATGATGTCAACTTTCTTCATATTCTTCGAGCAAACAACCAATCTGTAGATCAAATGGAAAACTTAGGAGTGCAAATTAACTACGGTTGCATGATTAGCAATGGGAACACTTCTGAATGTTGTTGGGTCCCTTGACTATGGATCAGTTCTACCTTTCACCCATTGAAGAACCCTTATTGCTTCCATTGTTGGGATTTATGACAGCTGCAAGCTTTCCTCTGCTATGTTCATCTTTTGTCTTTTCATTCTCGAGGAATTTGTAAAAATCTATAGCCATCTCAGATTCATAAAGTTTAGAGATAAGATTCACTTTGTAAGAGAAGAGAAAGATTTTATGGTATTTGAAGTCCAAAGGATTCAATCCATAAATCTTCTACTGTAATTTTCTTCATCCTTTTTTAATACAATCTAAACCTACCCGTATGTACTTTCTCTTTGATGCTGAAACAAAGAAGCTTTGGCTGTAAACTTTATCCCCAAGCGTATTGTAGACCACAAGTAGTGTATGTTGGAAGAGGAAGGCCCCCCTCTCTTCAGTATTCCCTGCTCATTTATCCTCATATATGTTCTTGTATTTATTTATGTAGTGTCCATATTTGATTTTGAGTTGTTTATTGTTTATTCGATTTATTATTAGTAATTGTTTCATTGAAGATTTCTGCATTTACCTCCAATATTGATGCATTTTATTTGTTGTACTGTGAAGTGGAATTCCAACAGCTGCATGCATGTGATTAATTATTGTCTCGATAAACTTGCATAGAGTAATGTTTATTAGAATCTATTTGTAAACATAGTATTGTGGAAGCAACGACCTTTAAGGCACAGTGAATGATTTTCACCTATGATTCTACCTAATATCAGCATAGATTATGTAGTAGCAGTTTATTCATGCAAGTTTGATTCGAGAATAGGGTTCATTTTGCTTTGAAATTTCCTTTTAGTTTGTCTTTTCAGATTTCATATTACCAAAAGCACCAAGGATTAACAAGACTCAAACTACTAATAAAACATAGTATTGTATTAATTATAGAAAACAACTATAGATATTATTGATACATGTGTTGCTTGTGGAGCCCAATCTTCCATATTCAGAGATGTTATTCAGTCATGTTTGTACCCCGGGTTGATTATACACTTGTCCCAGCTAGGGTGTGTGGGGGGACATCATCCTCCCGCGGGGGTTCGGGGGCCAGCAAGCCCCTGGCGGGGATTCGGGGGTAGTGCCCCCGAGAAAGGGGGTTTGGGGGCTTCACCCTCGAACAAATTTTTTTGGCCAATAGTTTGTGTACTGATGGTATTGGGTGACCCGTAGTATTATCGCATGGTAATTCCCCTATAAAAGGAAAGCATTGTAATACGACTGTGTATTTTATTGTAGCATTGTAAACAATCTCCATGATTATGTGAGAGAGACTTTGAGAGCGTGAAGAGGAAGTGCAGCGAGGTTGTTGCAAGTTGTATCCCTTCATTTTGTTGGATGGTCTAACAATAAAGGACTGGAAATTTATGTGTGGATGTAGCCCATCTTGGGTGAACCACGTTATATATGTGTCTCTCTTGTAATGTGTTTAATGTGTTTGCATTTTGTTTAATTATTTAATTGTATAATTGTTATTGCTTTGCGATCTTGTTTTTATAAAAACATGTGGTTCGATTAAGTGATCAGTAGTCAATGATTCTTAATACCTTGGTCTTATTGATGTAATTCATGACATTGGTGTGGTTTGGAAATATCAATATTTATTAGGAATAAATTCAATCCATTAGATTCCTATTTCTAGCTTTGAATAAGAGTGTTGTTTAAATGAGTGAATTCAATCCACTGTAGTGTTGTTAGTGTCTGAAATACTTCTGAGAACACGTTTCAAATGAAAGGAATTTGAAAAGGATCATTAGTTTAAATAACTCTTGAAGTTTGTATATTTGGATTTGAGTTTAATTCATAGATTTCAAATTTAAATAGAAATAACTAGTTAATATTTGGTCATGCACATACTGTGCTTGCATCTCACAAGACTATGAGCCCTAGGTTGACATTAAATCATTGGAGAAATTAAATAACAGAGCTTTACCCCAACATTTTGGCATCATTGTCAGGTAGGTGCTAAAGGGACTGCAGTCTAGGTAGGTAGGTTGTCTTTGACATTTTGATAGGGAGGAGGAACGAATAATAAAATGAGAAGTAGGAATTTGTGCTAATGCCATTGGTGAAAGAAGGTAAGTATTCCTTCTATGTCACCTTTGGTGAAGAAATTCCAAATCCTTGTCATGTTTTTATGAAAGAATAGGAAACCGAGGTAGATTTAGCAGTAGGCTAAATTTAAATTTCTGAAATTTTTAGTTTCTGGCATTAGAAGAATACTCTTGAGTGATAATCCATTTCTCTTGAAATCCATGTGCAAGAAAGGAACCAATAATGATCGATCATATGTTGAGTAATGAATGTTACCAAGGAATATCTCAAACCTTAACAACAGCTGGGAACCTCTCTACATATTCGAAGGAGCAAATCCTAACATCAATCACGGACATATATAAATCCTGGGAAGTGATAAAGGAGCATAACAACCATTAAGAATACCTAGAGGATACCAAAGAGATAAAGAAATAATTTGATGAAGAATATACATTAGAACCACAGATTGAGGAATTCATTGCACTCCTAGACCCATTGTGCATCCAAGAGACAAATATGCAAGCTAACAATATTGGCATGCAAGAAAACCAAGGGATAAAAGGTTAGATTGAAGAATGGTTCCAATCCATCATCAAATCAAGGAATGACTTCCTTCGTTAATACTTTTTGGTACCATATTGAATGGATTCGCTAGTTCTTTGTATCCATCCAGTTGTCAAGATACATTTTCCATATTTGGATATGATTTTATTCTTGGTTTTGTTACGTGCACGGTTCCAATGGAATTTTTCATACACTTGATGAATGCTTGTACTTTTCAAGTAGGTAGGTTAGTAAATAAATAATATTTTATCATAAATGTTGCACATAGATCGTATAATCATAGTGCAACATCCTTTTAATGATTTCCAAATAAGACATGGGATGTTAATAATTTGTAAGGAATCTTGTTGGTATAACAAACTTCTGTGAGATATGATTTTAATGTGCATGAAGGAAAGGCGGATTTAATTGTTTATATAAGTGAAAAACTACATATGTATTTTTTTTCACCAACCTGACCGGTATGTAGTAGCCAAGATACCTTCTTTTCATATGTACAAAGTATCAACTAAGGTCTGTATCAAAAAATGTAGGTGACAAGTACATAATTACCTAATGGGGAAAATGCAACATGTTTCCCTACTTAAATATTGTTTTGGTACCTTTTTCAATTCACCCTTAGTATTATTAGTTGTCGTCGTAGTTGTATAAACTATAGTGGGAAACTGTCAATATTTTTTGAGACTGTGTACTCATTGATCTTACCAAACTGGTTGTTATTGGAAGGAATTATCTATGAATACTATCTCACATGAATTTCATAATCACAAAAAAATACTTGTATTTTTATATTTTCCAAAAATTGGTAGGAGTTCATTGCATATGTATAAGTCTCATTATCAAATCTCACAACCAAAAAGACATCAAACATATTGAAAATTGAAATCCAAGATAGTCAAATTTCCTCCATACTTAGGTGTCCTATATTGGCTTATTCTTTAGTATTGTTTTGAATTATGTGAAGAAAACCCTCTGTGAATGCCTTAGATCAAGTTAGCAGCTATCTAACATTAGGAATACAAAAAAAAAATTATTTTGCATAATGGTTTTTGTTATCATGCTTAGCAAAATTTGCCCTTTTCCTTCAAATCCTATCATTTTTCCCTTATAACCTTGAGAATCCATGATTATGTTCTTTAAGGAATGTAAGGTAACATGCTTACTCTATTCCTGATGATTACATAATTAAGTGATTTTTATCATTAACCATAGAAACTAAGATAAGATTATATTTCTTTTGAGATTTTACAGGTTTTCAGGTTATTACAAGTTTTCTTGTTTTCATAAGTTTTCCTATTTTTACAAGTTTTCCAAGAAACTCACAAACCTGATAGTTTTGGGTACCTACATCTGTGCAAATCAGAAACAAAAACATGGATTCTCTCCACCTCAAAATGGACTAGATTCTTGTCCTCATTTTCCTAATGATTTTTCCATGTCAGCACCAGGGGAACAAATTGAATATCGGTTACAAGCATGCAACTTCCTACATAGGAAATTAAGTGATTGTACAAAACCTGTAAAGTCAATAATTCTGAATACATGCAAATGTACAAGTGAAAAATTGATACAAGAGTTTTCATTAGGCCCAATTCACGGGAAGGATTTGTACCAAGAATGGATTCAAGTTGATTTTTTTAGCACGAATTACAAGTTTACTGCAGATTTTACAAGTTTTCTGCAGACTTTAAAAGTTTTCACATAATTTACAGGTTTTCTAAAAAACCTTTGAGGATACTATCAAGAAAAAACTTGTAATTGGGTGCTTTTTAATAGATTTCTTGAATCCTTACACCACAGAGAGGTCTTTAGCAAGCTCAAGGTATGTGTAATCAAAGGAAGTAGAAACTCTTGGTAGTAGTTTATAGTAGAATCTTTCCTCGTGAAGAAAAGAGTACAGTTCCACTCTTCTTCAACATTCTCAGCATACTCTTTTAATCTAAGAATCCAACTTTCAATGCTCATATTCATATCATCATCGCAGCAAAAAATGTACAAGCAACCCAAAATATACATCATCTTCCTTTCCTCATGTTTTGATGTATTTTTCTTGAAAATAAAATAAAATAAAATAGTAGAGAGAAAAATGAGTCTTGTTGTGAAAAGCAGTTTACTGGCAAAACTAGACATGATATTTGTTTGAAAACCGGGAAACTAGCAAGCATAGTTCCCAATAAGTTATATAAGTTTATGTTGGTCCAAATCTTGTATTGTAATTATTCAAAATATGGTGTATGCTTGTGTCACCTGATGGGGGATTCCTTAAGTCCCTCCTTCTGACAAATCTCATCTGATCGACTGCAACACATCATTTAGGATTTAGGTTAGATATTTTATAGTTCCCTACAATCTACATGCATCAATGGAAGATTTCCTTGTTGTTAATTATGAGGATTAATCAAAGCCACTTGACTAACGAATCTTGCATGTGACTCGACTCCAACACATCCATTTGTACCTATTAATATGCACTAAGGTACTTTAGTGTTCATTGTCATTAAAGTTGAGTTGATTCCCATTGGTTAACGAAATACATTAATGGAGGGTAATCCAATGATTTCTTTCCATGTTTGACTTTAGGAGCATTCATTCACATGGTAAAAATTGTACCTCGAGTTTTGTAGCGGTTGAATATTATTTGGTTTTATGATATCAACAACTTGCATCCATCCATCATTTCCAAGGATTTATGTAGAAGCATAAATTATTCCAATATTGGTTGTCATACATCAAATTGGTCATCCATTTTCAGTAGAATTCACCTCAATGTGCTTGCATGAGGACATGCAAACCGTCGGGCATGGGGGAGTAGTCATTGAGACCTTTAGATTCTTCTAATAAATTCAGAATATTCTCAGTATATTCAATTCATTTTCTTCAACATGATCCTCTTATTCATTCAATCAACGTTTATCAGCTCCAACTTTCTTTCAAAACTTTCAAGATTTTTTTATTAGCCTTCATCTCTTCATATTTTCATGTGCCCCATTTGCAACCTCCAGTTAGCATGTGTGTTCAACCTCATGTTCAACACAAATTCTGACATCCACAAACAACTCTTCAAAGGTAAAACTGGAGGTAAAAATTGTATAGAATTTTTGTATTTATTAAAATTCTAGAAGAGCATCATGAACAACCACTAATCCTCATTCCATTTACTTTCATTTTTAGACCTTTGTTTCCACTTCCATATGTTCCATTATTTTCATATATCTCATTTATGAAACCATTTCTTTCAAAGTATACCCAACAACATGAAATACCAAATGCATACTCTATTTTTAAATTTCAAAATGTCTTCAAGGTAGAACTTGGTTTGATATGACAGAAATCGAACTCCACAAACCTTCATCCCATGATCTCTTGCCAATACAAAATACAATTATAAGTTCCTATGTTTCTATCATTGCTACCTATTCAAGAAAAAAGACAAAACAAATCTACACTTTGTTTTAAAGATAATTGTTGTGACAAACCGGTTTTAAAAGAAATTCACCCTATGATCTCTTGTTCATATATTTCATCAAATATCTTACCTATTCTTAAATGACAAGACAAATCCCTTTATGGAGTAAAATTTGCATTATATATATGTCTCTCATGCCATGTATGCATTTAATTGATAAAGTACAACAAAAATGGTTTGCTTCATACTTTACCTTTTTGGCATGAGTACATGCCAACCCTCGGGCATGGGGAATATGTTGGGCTACCAATTTGTCATCATTATGTCGTTGTCATCATCATTTGTAGACATCCATTTTATCATTTTTACTTCGTTTTTTCGATCCCTTATCACTTCATTTACCATAATATCTCATAAATTTCCATTTTACACCCTTCTATACTTCAGTGGTTAATTCATGGTCGTTTTCCTTCATTTTTAATGAATTAAATATGATTAGACTTGGTATTTTACCAAAAATGACTAATTACAAGTTTTTCCTAGAAAACTTGTAAAACCTATAATTACACGTTTTCCCCAATATTTGCGAGTTTTCCAGAAAACTCGTAATTGGAGTAGTTTGATATAGTTGAACATATATTGTCATTGATGTAAAAGGATAATGATGTCAAAGAATATTGATTTCAAAGGATAAATTGATGTCAAAGGATAAATGTTGAATCATTGTGCTATCTGAAAAGTATGAATACTTCCTAAATCCAATTTGAAGAAATACATATGGAAGAATGTGGAAGTCCGAAAAGAGCAAAGATCCCACCGTGACACTAGTCACATTGTTGGTTGATCCCAAAATACTGAGAGGGGGGGGGTGAATCAATATTGTCAGTTTTTACTTTAAAATACACAAAATCAATAATCAAGACATAGTTTTATCGTGGAAACCTCAAAAGAGAAAACCACCAACACAAACTCATTAATAAAATCAATTTACAAAATTGTTTATCTGCTTCAACAAAAAGGATGCAAACCACACCCTATATTTTTCCTGCAACTACAGGATAGGATGCTACAACACCCTTATTCTTTTTTGCATGCTACAACAGACAAGGGTGCAATGACACCCTGTTCTCCAGCTACGATTGGAAGGAGGATTCGACCCCCTGCAGACCTGTGGCCTTCCCTAGTGCCGCCCTGCTGCCCTAATATGTTTTTCATGATTTCTCTCCCATTGAATACTATAACACCCACTGGTCTATGTTGTTGATCATGCCATCGAACTGCAAAGACATCTTCCTTCTTACTCATCCCGCTGCTTAAATACTTCTTAGCATTTAAATTCTTCGACAGTTACGTCTCTTCAAACTGAAAAAACACACCTTTCACTGTTGTGCCCTTTTAGATTTGAAGATCACACCTTCCAGAACGTCCTTTCACATTCTTCCATTGATCCTGCACCTCAGAAATCATTTTCGCAGCTTGGAAACCATTTCTGCACCTCTGTCCAAAGTTTGTAGGTGCTTCCGCATTGCCAAACTTCTTTCTCTAGGGTCAACTTCCTGATATAATCCGCACCTTTGTCCAAAGTTTGCAGGTTCTTCCGCATTGCCAAAATTCTTTTTGCGGGGTCAACTTCCTGATCTAATCATATTCATTGATCTTATCTCTAATTCAATCTGGACCATCAATCTAACCATCGATTTTGGCCTCAAAATCGCCTTTCCGCACCAAGATTTCCTCATCATCGATTCCCCATCATTGATCTTCGTAGATCATTTTCCTAGCCATCGATCTCCAGATTGTGGGATGTGGGATGTCAACTGTCTACTTTTTACTTTCCGCAAACTCCTTTCCGCAAGCTTCTTTATGCAATCTCCTTTCCGCAAGCTCCTTTCCACAAGCTTCTTTCTGCAAGTTTATTTCCACAATTTTCCTTCTGCACCGTTGATCAATTTTAGTGGAACTAACTTCAGTCGTCCGATCCTTCTAGATTTCCGGATGCAGGATGCAGAAACGTAAAATTTCGTATTTCTGCAAGCTCCTTTCCACAATCTTTCTTTCGCACCATCGATATTTTGCAGAGTCTTTCCTAACCGTTGATCTTGCAGATTGTAGAATGCGGGATGCGAAATCACACTTACCTATTTTGGACTTCCGCAACTTTGTTTCCACATTTTCCTTGACCATTGATTTCCTTGCAAATTTACCCCTGACCATCCAATCTTGATATTTTGTGGAACTTTGGCTTTTCCTCCTAACTTATGTAAACTTGATCTTCACCGCCAGATCTAGTGCGGGTCGCTCCTTGACTGTCCATTCTAGAACTAATGCGGAACTTTGGCCTTTCTGCCTAACTTATGTGAACTTGATCTTCACCGTCAGATCTAGTGTGGGATGCTGCCTAATCGTTGATTTCAGATCGAGTTTGAATCTCACCATGACTTTGCGGGTCTACACGATTTCTTTGCGGACATCTTCTGCGATAGTTCTTTCAGCAACCACATTGGATGATCGATCTTTAGCCTTTCAACTTGTTATAGGGTTATTTTTTTGTCATTCACCTTGCAACCAGCAACCCGTAACAGGGTTATTCCTTTGGTATTATGGATACCTGCAACCTTCAGTCTGCCGCCATATCCAATGGTTCTTCCTTTGTCATTCATGAATAGTTTTGACATCAATGACAACTATATAGTAAACACACATGTACGCATATAACAATATAGAAAGAAGAATATGGAAAATGGAAGATGTGCACAAATACCACTTTGGTATGGGACTTATGAAGAAGAGTATGAGATACAAACTTGTGTGTGAAAGTCCCACAAAGGAAATGACATATAGAAAGAAACTTCTGAATAAGAATATGAGATATGAACTTGTGTGAAAAAGTCCCACAAATAAGTTATCATATGTGTGCCAAACCCCAGAAAGATGAATTGTGATAAGTGGCACACTGACGCATATCATAACTTGATCAAGATGCAAATGATTGAGGGAGTTATTCAAGGATAAGGACCTTCAACAAGTGGAAACATATCTTGATATAGGAAGAGTATAAATAAGCAAGAGATGGATGTGTTAAAGTAAACTTGTAGAATGAAGAATTGAAGATAATATGTTTTAAGCAAGCTTCATTTTCTTGGGGTATCAATGGTTCGTTAATCACAAAAAGATTTTTTATGCAGTGGAGCCGAACTGCACAAATTAGGAGATGATGAATAGAAAGAAGAGAGCTATATAGAAGGATACCCACATTTAGGATGTGCAAAGTCATTACTTAGTGAAAGACGTAGACCTCAAATCCATAGAAGTGACTGACTTCGGATCACTGATCAGCACACAAAAACATATCACAAATAATGGAAATAACTTAGTGATACAAAAATATTGAATATATCGCACATCGCAGCTATGGAAACTGACTATCTTGATGCAGATATTTGAAGGAAAGACGTAGATCAGAAAATTCGTGGCATTTTTAGTTTATAAATAAGGTAATTTTCATATTATAGTTCTTTTGTATACACACTTATTTCTATTCAAGGGAGGAAGGAAGGGGAATGGATTAGGGAGTCGAAGCTTCCTACAATTAGGTGTTGGTAAAACTTCTTTGCTAACTCAGTCGATATAGCTTTGAATCTTAAGAGTTGGGAATCAGGTAGTTCGTCATTTATTCTGACAGGTTCTTCGACAAGGTATATTAGATATAGATGGTTAGTTACAACACTCGACTTCCCTGCTCGAACTAGTATCTCAAATTCAAATCCTTGAAATAACAAAATTCATTGACATATTTGTTCGTGGTGCAATAGTTTAATAACTAATTATTTTAGGGCACGACGATCTATTAAAAGTATAAATGGGTTAGCTAACAAATAGTGTCAATATTTTTGGAGATAAAAAATCATACCTAATCCTTCTCTTTCAGTTGTTTATAAATTCCCCTCGTATTTATTTAGTTTAGATCTAGCATATGCATTAGGATAGTTGGTCTCGTCATCATTAGGATAGGTTAGTATTGCACCTACTGCAATACTCCATGTGTTGATGTGGACATGACACTTTTTGCACCAGTTTGGAAACCTGAGGATGGGGACTTCAACCATTTATTTCTTGAGTATCTATTGCAGCTGTAACCTTTTTTCCCAAATTTTGAAAATTTTGGACCCTCCCTTTGGTTTTATCTAGCCTAGGATTGTTCGTTTCCTTAAATCTGTCATTCCTCTGCTATAAATTTTGATATTTGAAGTTAGCAGTATGGTCAATTGTTTTTCCTTTGTTTCGGTATTTGAATGATCTAGCACTGCTGTTTGTCCAGCCGATGTAAGGGAAAACTGTGGAATCTATTGTTTTATTTTTTTTAGAGATTAACATTTTTGATTTTACGATGACCCTTTTATCACTGTTGAGAATTTGCTGAAGAATAAGCCGGGGCATTAGTCCTCTATGCCACTGACGTTTCAGAAGACAAACGGTGAACCTCCCGATGGATAGTTCTGTTTCTCACCGATCCATGCTTTTATCTCCCTTTTGTTTTATTTCTCAAACCTTTTTTTAATTGTTGGTGACTTGGTTTTTATCACTATCGGAACCATTTACGATATTGGATTGGAAGACTTGTCCTCTATGCCACCGACATTTCAGAAGGAAATTGATGAGAGGCTCAAAGGATAGTATTTTCGATTGCCGATGCTTTAGTGGTTAACGTTTCTAATCTCCGATACATAACCATCGCGATGATAGTGGTTGGCATCGTCGACACTACAGAAACATTTAGGTTTGAATTGCCACATAACCATCGCGATGATAGTGCTTGACATCGCCGACATTACAGAAATGTTTAGGTTTGAATCGCCACATAACCATCGCGATGATAGTGCTTGGCATCGCCGACACTACATAAACATTTAGGTTTGAATCGCTGACACTTAGCATTTAGAGTTTTCGACGCTGACGGGTTTAGAGTCTCACGGGACCCCTAGTTTGTTTGTTGTCCGCCGTTGCGGCTGTAACTTGAACTATCCTCTCAACGTTTAGAGAGGTTAACTGCCGATAGGGTTTTCCCGCTGACTTTTTAAACCAAGTTTCTATATATACATGGGGAGATTATTTTATCCTTTATCCGTATTGAAACTTGATTTTTTGCTCCAGTCCTTATCGATAGAACTTTTCACTTACCCAGCTGTCCGGATCTAACTCGTTAGTGTGCTACCATCGAGATTTTTGGGTCATCCCGCCGACTGCACGACATTTTGCCTGGTAGGCAAACTACGGATTTGTCTTTTTCATTCTTATTCATTGATTGGAACCATGGTTTTTCCTGGGTAGGTTTTTTCCTATTTAGGTGGTGCATGAGTTTAGTTTGACCACTTAAAGCATATTTTTCTTCACTGTATACTTGCATAACGTTTTAAGGTTGAAGAATTTAACTGTTATAGTTTGCTTGAGAGAGTTTTTCTTTTGAGCCCGCGTGACTGATTGAGTCGTTATGTATTTTTTTACTCATGCGTGAATGATTGAGGGCATGGTGCAGACAAGCGTTACGCTATCTGCACCACCCATTCTTTGGTTGCCCATGGCCGTCCGGGGGGATTTTAAACTTTTTGTGTGCATTTACCCTATTTCATGGGACGACGGAGGTTTCTCATGTTTTAGTCGAATTAGCATTTTCCGTGATGAAGAGCACAGTATAGGGTTCAATGTTTTGAGGATTAGCGGTAATGATGATGTGGTTCATACTTTTATCAGACAAGTTCGAGTTAGTTTAGATGCAGCCCGGATTAAGATAGAGAGTTGTTTTCTCTCTGGGTTGTGAATTGTGTTACAAACAGTGGACTTAGAGGATTTTAAGACACAACCTGCAGGATTTTCTTTTTGCCTTGTCATGTTTCTTTTCATGCATTAATACTATGTATATTTCATTTTCAGAATGTACATGGAAGAGGTAAATAGATTGATATAGTTTTTTGTTATTATTGTTTCACTTGGTAAAAGCTAAATGGTCTAAGAACATGCTATGTTTATGATAGGGTGATTGTTGCAAAGAAGATATGTCTAAAAGACAAAAGAAGAAGGCTCCAGTTGTTGAAGGAGAACCAGAGGTTGAGATCATCACCAGGATTGAATACATATATGAAGATACCAAAGCTACCACCTGGGTCGAACCAGATTATAAATGGGGAGAGATATACAGGATGATGGCAAATCAAAATGTATCTGATATAGGATTTGAAGAGCTAACCATTTATGCAAACATTAAGAAATCGACTCTTATGAAAGTAGCCACAAGACCTGAGTTGTTCTCGTGCTCAAAGGTGATCGGATGGATTCTGCCTAGGGCAGATGTAACTACGATGATACTTGAAAATACTGCTAAGCAGGGCTATGCTACATATAGCCTTGCATATGTCTCTATGGCATATCATCTACCTCCTGCTCATATTTACTTGATAGAAAGCTAGTTGAAAGAGATAGCTATGGACCTGGTAGAAACAGTTAAAAGAATGATGATACCAGGGAAGAACTTTCGAACTAGGCCTTCAGGAGAATATGATACATCTACTCTCTATACTCCCTATAGATTTATTGCACTAATGTTGAATAGGATTTTTGGTAGAGCTCATGGAAAAAGCTTCAAAATAGGATGGATACCAATTATCTTCTATGTGGCCACTTAAGGAACCATATTTAATTGGTCAAACATAGTGTCTAATAGCCTCTCAGCATGCATATCCTTAGCCTTGGGAGGGGTGTCATAGAAGAAATTAGATTTCTACATGAGCTCTATCCTAGTTGACTGTATACTGTGTACCCAGTCCTTTCCAGCCTTGAGGTGTAATTGGGATAGGGACAGGACCTCGGTATACACAGCATATAGATTTTTTTGGTCCCACAAATACTATAGCTACTACAGAGAAATATGTGAACACTTCATCATGCCTTTGTACACCCTAATTTTCCTAACTGAATGCAACTGCATGTCCAAAAAAGCATTCAAGGTCATCGAGGAATATGGAGACTATTATTTGACTGAGGAAGGATTGTACATAAGAATGTATGAGGGTTACAGAGCACCTTTTCTACTCCCTAAGTATGCCACTGACTATGTACTACACAAAGAGGCAGCTAGGTAGGTATACATTGATGGTGTGGTAATTTTCCTGTTCGAACATAAGAAGGCAGCCTATCCTGCAATACCTTTCTGGTTTGGAAGTTATAAGTTTTCAAAGGTAAAACAGACTGCAGAGTTTGTTCAGGAGCTGAAGCATTTCCATTTTGGTGAAATGAACTTTCACAGGAATGACTCCTAAAATAAGGTGGCAGATCACTGCAAGGAGGCAAGCATTCATTTTGAATATACCAACTTTTGGGACAAGGACGAGGAAACATTCAGGAGTGCAAAGAACATGACCGCTCTAAAAAAGAGATTTAAATAGAAAATAGTCATTGTGGGTGGAAAGGGAAAAACTTCACAGAAGACTAAGACAGCGGAAGAAGAAGAGGCCAAAAAGAGGGAAGAATATGCTAGAAGGCTAGCACAGGAGGTAGAGAGTTGGCTGAAGAATGAAGAAGAAGAAAGAAAGAGAGCCACAGAGGAAGTAGCAAGGAAGGAAGAGGGGGAGAGAAAGAGAAATGAAGAAGCAGAGATAAAGAAAAGACAAGAAGAAAGTGAAGGTCTGAGATTAACAAGATCTCAAAAAGACCAATGGACTACTGAGTAGATAGATACACAGGGGGGACAGGATCACACAGATCAAGGACATGAACAATCTAATCCTTCTCCCCAGGAGCCTGCTGCATCTTATGGTAGCACAATAGGGCAAGCTTCATTTTCTGGAATGAATCTGATCCCTTTCATGCATAAAGAAGGGGAGGAAATACCTAACTTTAGTACTATTTTCTATGACAGGGAGAAGAAAAGGATTGCTAAAAGAACCGAGAAAAAGGTTGAAACATGAGGAAAATTGGGAAAGATGATAACTGATAAAACCATGGTGCATGGAACAGATGCAGACCCAAGATTGACAGCAAGAGCTGGGGTGGAATTAACCCAAGCAACTGAAGATAATGTCGACAGGCTGATGACAGATCTTGAGCAGTCAAGAAAGAATGCATCACAATTGAAAGAAACACTGAAGAAGGAGAGGGATGAAGATCATAAGCTGAAGAGGAAATATGAGGACATGATGAATGAAGTGAGGACTTCAAGAACAGAACTCCAGACTTTGCAAGAAAATAAGGAGGCTTTAGAAGTTTCTGCAGGGAAGATAGAAAAGGATGCTAAGAACAACTTAGTAGAATTACAAAGGCTACAGTTAGAGCATCAAGTGTTGAAAACTGAGAAACATGACATTCAGGTGTCCTATGAAACTCTGAGTGTAGAGAAGGACCAGTTACAAAGCAGAATTGCTGAGTTGGAAATAGAGAAGGCCACCAAAGAAGAAAGAGAAAACCAATATCAAATACAGGTGGCAGCCTTGGAAGAACAGAATACTTCATTGACAGCATCACTGAAAGATGCTATAGAATAGAAGACAGACTTCCAGCCTTTAAAAGAATGTGTTCTAACTCAGAGAAGGAAGATCCACCAATTACAAATGTGCATTGAGGAAGAAAGATGTAAGATTTTACAAATAGATAGTAGATTAGAAGAAATTTTGGATACTACTTCCTATTTTTTGGACAGATCTCAAGAGATTCTGGAGATTCTAACGGGAAGAATAGTGTGAATAGAAAGAAATGAGGAATCTCCCGCGGAGCTACCAGTTAAAGACCAATAGATTTTAAAGCAGGAATTTGATTTATTGGAGTTTGCAATCAATGTTGCGAAAGAATTTAAGAAAACTGTAAAGAAAATGAAGGCAGCATGTGCCGAATACTATAGGAGGGTGCTTGATACATACAATAGATGCTTGATACATATAGAGAGGAGATTGGATGCAATACCAGAGCATAAATTTTTTGTAGAGCATATACATAATAGATATTAGGAAGACGAGCAAGAGATCCAACAAGTAAAAAATCTAGATGAACGGATTTTAAAGAATGCAGTGGCACATGCAGCTGTAAGTATACACCTCCTAGAGGATCAGCTGTGCCTAACTCCTGTAAGAATATAAGGGGTAAGGAACCAGGCAACCAAATATGAGATAAATATTCATTTTCTTGAACCCTCCAGATTTGAAGGTATAGCAGCGGAGGCCCGGGCATGGAAAAAGTTCATCAACGACCAAGCGGGCCCCTCTTCATAAAGTGTTTTAAAAGATTTTTGTTTTAAAATGTAATATATTGTATAAATTATGAGCACATACTACAAGACAAAATTTTGGAGCTGAAAGGTTAGGGAAGCCCAAAGGTTTTGCTTTTTTTGTATAAATATAGGAGAGTTTAGATGTAGAAAGAGACTTCTTTCCAAGGAAATTTTTGAGAGTATATTGTAAGAAGAACTATTTCCTTTTACAATAAAGAGTTACAGGTTTTTGCTGGAGAAAGTTTGGTGGAATGTTTCAAATGCTTTGCTATGGATCAGTTGAATGTGAACTATTTCGTTTTCAGCTTATGTCCATTAACTGTGAGATCGTTCTAACTCATTAAATTTCTATTCATGTTATGAATGTACTCTAGTTTATTCTGTGAAATTTCCACTGTGAGTGATGAAGGTCGCAATTAACAATAAGCTATCTTGTTGTTCATATTTCTATTAATGTTCATGTGTTCCAAAATAAATAACAGCTATCTGTAATTTTTGCTAATACATTCACAGAAATACATTACTCATTGTTAACTGCTAATTCTGCTCCCTAGGGATAGGTTAGTTAGTTATAGTTAGTTTCTTGATGTTTGTGATTTAGATGCGAGAGAGGTAAGACATTAGGTAAGAACCTGTGCATCACATTGTGACCCTCCTCGTTATCTCTATCAATTTGCATTTTTAAATAGACACTTGTACAACATAGCTTAAACACAAAAAACTAAAAATATATACAGTGGACCGAGCCGTAACCAGTAAAACATTTTAATTTGTTACTTGACCTACGTGTTGGAGACATTTACCATCATACACACTCTTTCGGTCAAATTGGCCTAGTTAAACCACTATCCTAAGTTTAATTGACATCAGTGGAGCATTAATTAC